>CM036239.1:5627262-5839762 GCA_020698575.1 Bostrychus sinensis
AAGCCACGTCCAAACCAGGACCAAACCAGGTCTAAACCCAGTCTAAACCAGGCCTTAAAAAGGTCCAAACCAAACAAAGACAAAACCAAGTCTAAAACCAGGAATAAACTAGGACCAAACCAGGTCTAAACCGGGACTAAACCAGGTCTAAACCAGGACTAAAAGAGGACTAAGCTGGGTCCAAACCAGGACTAACCCAAGAATACACCAAAGGAATGCAAGACTTAAGAAGTACTAAAAACAGGTCTAAAACCAGGACTAAACCAGGTCTAAACCAGGTCTAAAACCAGAGCTCAACCAGGAAAAAAACTGGTCTAAAACTAGAACTAGACCAGAACTAAACCAGGACTAAGCCACGTCCAAACCAGGACCAAACCAGGTCTAAACCAGAACTAAACCAGGAATAAACCAGGACAAAACAAGGAACAAACCAGGTCTAAACCCAGTCTAAACCAGGCCTTAAAAAGGTCCAAACCACGACAAAACCAGGAAAAAAACCCTAGACTACACTAAAGGAATGCAAGACTTAAGAAGTACTAAACCAGGACTAAAACCAGGAATAAACTAGGACCAAACCAGGTCTAAACTGGGACTAAACCAGGTCTAAACCAGGACTAAAAGAAGACTAAGCTGGGTCCAAACCAGGACTAACCCAAGAATACACCAAAGGAATGCAACACTGAAGAAGTACTAAACCAGGTCTAAAACCAGGACTAAACCAGGTCTAAAACCAGGACTAAACCAGGACTAAAACCAGAACTCAACCAGGACAAAACTAGGAACAAACCAGGTCTAAACCCAGTCTAAACCAGGTCTAAAAAAGGACTAAGCTGGGTCCAAACCATGACAAAACCAGGACAAACCCTAGACTACAATAAAGGAATGCAAGACTTAAGAAGTACTAAACCAGGACTAAACCAGGATTAAACCAGGTTTAAAACCAGAGCTCAACCAGGAAAAAAACAGGTCTAGAGCTAGAACTAAACCAGGACAAAATTATAAACAAACCAGGACTAAGCCAGGTCCAAACCAGGGCTAAAGCAGGTCCTCGGGATACACAGGACCTAAAAGGTAGGGAACTACTGTTGTACATAATGCAGAGAAAAAGAACGTTTCCTAAAAGTGTGGATATGTGGTTTTGTAATGTATCTCATTACTTTCCAGCTCTGCCCATTTTAAATGTAATTGATTGCAAGCCTTGTATTTTTATTGCCTATACAGATCAGCATTACCACAGCATAAATTATTTGGCGCGTATTTAAAGTGATCTTTCTGCAGCGAGCGGCGGTGTGACTTCATTTCGGTAACATAACAGTGTCTTTCTTATAAAACACCTCGGGATATATATTTTCATGTTTCTGTCATTCACTCAGAAGAAGGAAAGAAGGAAAAAAGTAATGTGCCATGTGTTAGAATAGTTAGTAGCCACCTGTCAATAAAACACTGGTGCACATTGTGAGAGCGGCTCTTTCTGGTCGCACCGGCGAGGACTCGAGGCTGTTACAAAGCCTGGCTCAATTCACGCCTCTCTGTTTAACAGCACTTGGCCTCGGTCTTGGGGGAAACTGGACCGTCGTTTTCATTGGAGCACCTGGAACAATTTTATTTTCAGTTGATGGAAATATTCAAGGAGCACAGAGAGGGGACATTAAGGCAGATTTTTTTTGGCTGATATTGTTCTGACCTGTGCCAAAAAGAGTACAAAATCATCACTTCCTCAAATATTTATGTATTTATTTTTTTGGCAACGGAGAAAATATGGCAGATTTTGAGAACTGTTGTAGTCTAAATATATTGTATTACAAAGTTAGAACATTTTAACTGTTTTAACTCTGAGGCCTTTTTCCCAAAAATTCTATATCTACATTTATTAAGGTTTTACTTAGCATTTACTAGGTGTACATAGCTAACCTTGGTAGCAAATTAATTGGTGGACTTTGGGGATTACTGTGGAAGAGAAATAATATGAATAAATTATATTGTTTGACCATAAATTGAGGTTGAAATGGATTATTCTAATTTCCGCCTGAAAAAAAAAAACACATATTTGCCTCCAAAAAAGCCTTTTTCCTTCCTGTAGTGAAGCAAATAACAACATAAATTGAAAATTTCACATATCTTGGTCTACTGCAGCAAAATTTGTGCCAAATAAACAAAGTAATGGAAAGATATACATGTTTTATTTTTAAAAATCCAGGCGGAATCCAACTGTTGAATAGAAATTGAAGTAGATAGTTTTGTTGCCACGAATCCCCGCTATGGTCCCAACAAGCGGACGTTGGGCTCTGTTCGGGTTTAAGAGGTTAATAAAGCCACAAGGAGTCACAAGCTCGTCTACGTTTGCTCCCAAGCCCAGATAAATGAGGAGGGTTGTGTCAGGAAAAGGGGAAGCCTTTCCTTTTTTTCAGCTTTTGGCTTTGAGAGTCGCCACAGCGAAACATCTCAGGGCCTGATACTGCTGCCCCCGATTCGCATTTACACGAAAACGCTGAAGTGTTAGGAAAACAAAAGTAACATCATCAGTTTAAAGCTCACCAAATAAAAGAGACTTACAACTGATCGAATGAGACAGAGTAATGTCAGAATATAACACAAAAAGAACACATTTAAGCAAGTGGCAATGCTAGAGAGGGAATTATTCTCTTCTACATTCTGTAAGGTTTAGATTCAGTTTAATTTTATACCAAGATACATGAAATAAAAAAGTGCAATTCAAAAGGATTCAAGTCTACAAACTTTTCTTTCTGATGACATTTTCAGAGATAAACACTGAAAGACTTTGTGCTTTGAGGAGAATTACGCAGTGCTTACTTCAACCTTAGCTGTAACAGTAACATAACTTTTTTATTCATCTTTTTTTTTTTGTGATTTGCATATTGATTTGCTATTGGTGTTTATGCCAAATGCTCTTTCCCGACGCAACCCTCTGCATTTATTCAGGCTTTGACCTGGCACAAAGATTACGATGGTTTGTGACCGTCTGTGGCAGGATCGTAAAAGTTTTGCTGAGTCGGAGGCAGATGATTTCGGTACGGCAACCACGGAATAGAAAAGCGGAAGGAAAGGTGCCATTACTGTACTCATTCTCAGATCCAAACATTTACCTCTTTATTTTGTGCCCTTTTTTTGTTCGAAACATATAATTCACAGACCAGCGAAGGCAATGTCCGTCTTGAAACTCTCTCGCCTCTGCTCGCACGTATACGCTCGTACAACAATACACATCTGGTTTCGGTTTCAAGTACCTTTCCTTATATACAGTACTTTACCAATCCATCCTCACACACACACAATAGTCTTTTTATTCCTTCTAAAACCGGCTGGGCACAAACACCGCCATGGCATCCAAGTAGGCCAAACAAATCGAAACATGTCATCAGCATAATTAAGCCATTTAGTAGAAAGCCGAATGCGTCATGCGTTTCATACGATGCCTGTGATTTCCTCTTAGAGTTAAGGCACTGTTCCTTCTGAAAGGCAAAGAGGAAAGTAAAGAGTCTTTTGTGGCCGTGGCATTTTGCAAAAGCAATTACCATCAATCATGTTGAATTCTGTGTCAAGGTGGCCTGGAGTTGATTTCTGTACCATAGAGACACAGTTTTGACAATGACATAGGATCTTTTATTGGCTGCGAGCAGGAACGTAGAAGATGAAAGATCCTATTGGACCTAATGGGGCCCGTGGACTGAAATGTAATGCATGGCCATTGACTATCATTATGTCCTTGAAAAGCCAATGGACTGCTGTAGGACACAGAGCATTAAAAGCCATTAGGAGGCAGCTCATACCGTTCAACTAAATACATTTAACCACACTGTGACAAAAATAAATGCTGCAAAAACTCAAGGTACCAGAGTCCCTCAAAATCTCAAGTTTTCAAAAAAAATAATTTTTTTGTTTTAATTTGATGTCTAAAAAGATTCAATTTTAAGTTATACTCACTATCATTGTTTTGTTTTGTTTTTTGACTCATCTTAAAACCAACTGACTATCTATTGTTCTGAAAAGTAATATTCTTTTGTCAAATTTAGTTTTTATAATTATCAAGAATTATTAATACCTTTTCTGAACAATGGGTAGTATGTTGGCTGTAAGATGTAAAAGTAAAAAAAAATAAAAAAAAATGATAGTGAGTAAAACTTAAAATTGAAGGTTTTTAGACCTATGAACATCAAATTTTATGATTTTATGTTCTCAAAAATGTTGCAGAATCCTGTTGCCTTGAGTTTTTGCAACAATTTTTTAAAACTGTACCTTGTAGGAATTTTTAAGTTGATTTTTTTTTTTTTTAAATACAAACAACATTCAGGATTATATATAATTATTATAGACAGTACTTCTTCATATTTTACTGTTAACTAAAACAAAAGTAACAGTGTAGCCTCAACAGTAATCACCTGTTTCCTGTGAGTACTTGTAATCCCAGTGAAGGGAAAAGACAGATCCCACTTGTGCTTTTCCGCCCTCGGCACACGGCATTCCAAAGCGCCGCAGAGGTGTTGGCTAATTAGTCACCTGACCCCTGAGGTCAAAGGTCACTGGTGCACCTTGCCTCAGGGGAACTCTGTGATATTTTACGGAGTTTTGATTCTGGATACTTAAAGCAAAGGAATACCCTTAAGGCCCCACAAGCCATTTTAAGTGCATTACCTGAGCCACATAATGACAGATGATAGGTATCAGGATGGTACTGGTGTTTTTTTTTGACCCCTCGTGGTCCACTCCCCCCCTCGAGCGCTCAGGTGAGGAGCGCAGATTGTAGTTGATGATGCTGAGCTAAAGGAGTAGCCCTTCAAAAGCTGACCTGTAATAGTTGCTTCAGGGGTGGAGTAGGAATTGCAATATGTTCCCTGTCAGTGAGGCTCGAATGACAAATGACAGTTTGGTTTTGATGGTCAAAGGCGTTTTTCCGCTAGGTCGGAACGGGGCGGGACACGTCGGTTTGGGGGTGTTTCCGCTTCCCAAAATGTTTCAAAGTGTTCCGTTCTACTCATGGCTCTCCTCCCTGATGGGGTCCAGCTCGGTTAAGCGTCTGGAACGGTTAGAGGTGGGCACTGCTGCGAGCTGATTGGACGAGAGAGAATCCTCACTCAGGCAAAAACAACAAGACAAAGGACAGAAATAAAAGCGAAGATGTTTTTTTTTTAATCAAACACGTACTTGTCCTTGTGATAAACAGCCGTATTCAGAGAGGACGAGCTAATGTTGAGGCATCTTTTTCTAAAAATAAAGCTAGCGTATATTAGCAACAGCTGTTTCCGGTTTAGCGAAGTACGGCTCTCGCTTCGAGAATCTAAACATTTAATTTTTAGTTTAGACTGGATTAAACATGAGTTAAACTCATGTGGTTATATGTTCAGAGGTTAAAATGTGTTAAAGTGGAGCAGAGAAGTGAGTTTAATGCACAGAAATCTGCAGGTAAACCTGAAGTAGTCTCCTGTTTACTGAAGCTAATACAGCTTTAGCTCCAGCCTCACACAGACACACACCAACCTCACACAGACACACACCAGCCTCACACAGACACACACCAGCCTCACACAGACACACACCAGCCTCACACAGACACACACCAACCTCACACAGACACACACCAGCCTCACACAGACACACACCAACCTCACACAGACACACACCAACCTCACACAGACACACACCAACCTCACACAGACACACACCAGCCTCACACAGACACACACCAGCCTCACACAGACACACACCAGCCTCACACAGACACACACCAGCCTCACACAGACACACACCAACCTCACACAGACACACACCAACCTCACACAGACACACACCAACCTCACACAGACACACACCAGCCTCACACAGACACACACCAACCTCACACAGACACACACCAGCCTCACACAGACACACACCAGCCTCACACAGACACACACCAGCCTCACACAGACACACACCAACCTCACACAGACACACACCAGCCTCACACAGACACACACCAGCCTCACACAGACACACACCAGCCTCACACAGACACACACCAGCCTCACACAGACACACACCAGCCTCACACAGACACCCAAGATTTACTCTCCTCTTTTTATTAAATGTCACTAGTGCCTTTATGTTTTAAAAGTGAGTTTCAAACATTTTTATCTCATTTATTGACACAACTTTTGTTGCTTGTATGACGTCAGTGTTTACGTAACAGACGTGGGTCTCCTGGACCCAGAGTCATGGAAACATCAGCAGGATTTGGGGCGACCCGTTCTAAAGCGTCCTGTACTGACACGTCCCGTATCGTTCTGCTCAGTGGAAAAGCGCCTTATTCCTACACAGAGGCCACATACGTACAGTGTACAATATACAAAAGTTAACTCTATTATACGGCACAGAGAAACCTGACACATACCTAAAGTCATATGATCCACATGAATGTCACACCTCCATAGGCCTGTGCAAACAGAGATAACATAAGAGAGGAAACAGGTGTTGCAAAGTAAAAAAAAAAAAAAGACCAAACCCTCAAACACGGGAAGATAATTTACAAGCTCTGCTCTCTTCATTAAAGCTCTCAGCCTGTATTTCTTCTCCAGCTCTGACAGATGATACATGACATCCATAAGTCCATAACATTCCTCCTCTCTGTATCCTCAGCGCCACCCAAGTGTTATATTAGCTTTTATAACTCTCTCCCTGTGTCCTGAGGGTTTCTGAACACAGCACACGACCTGCCACAAAACTAAACTCAAGCTGTACCACCACTGCTGTAGACTGTATCTGTGTTTATGCTGAAAATCTGACATTTAGATATAAGATTAGAATTTATTTATGACTTTATTCGCCTGTATTGTACATCATATCTGGTTCCTGTTCATATTCATCCGTACAGTCCCTCCTCAGATAGGTTTATACTTTTATATTATTTGTAAATACACATAATTTAAACAGATTGTTCAATTTTATTTTACTTTTTTCTTATTTTATTTATGCTTGCACAAAGGACCAAAGCAAATTCCTTGTGATGTGAACCTCTAACTTACTATGGCAGTAAAAATATTCTGATTCTGATTCAAAACAGTAT
This sequence comes from Bostrychus sinensis, assembly GCA_020698575.1. Classification (NCBI taxonomy): domain Eukaryota; kingdom Metazoa; phylum Chordata; class Actinopteri; order Gobiiformes; family Eleotridae; genus Bostrychus; species Bostrychus sinensis. The sequence continues at coordinate 5,634,320 of CM036239.1, forward strand.
GGAGTCCCTTTGAATATCAACATTTTTTACGCACAACAAACATTTTTTAACACTAATTTGCTTGGTTCTCCTTTGTCAATGGTAGTTGCTACAGCAGAATATCTCAAAGCAGCATCCTTTAAGAAAATAAAATAAAATAAAATCAATTTGTGTAATATTACTGAGGTTGAAGTGAGTGTTAAAAGATTGAAGTTAGTGAAGTGTGGTGGTTTTAAATTAAAATGCAGCTAAGTGAGTGCAGAAGGGAACTGGTTCTTGCTTGGTTTATCTGTTAATTTCTTTTTCTTTGTGTTGCAGACTGTGATATTCTGATGTTATATTATCCCAGGTTCAAACTGCACAATGTGTTTATGCAGCAAATGTGGTAAATTCAGATATTTCTTTAATTTGGACCACGGCTTGTCATTATAGAGCCATGGTGGGTCCTCAAGCCAGACCAGTTCAGAACCACAGCTTGAAGCTAATTAATCTTACGACATAAACAAAACTGAAGCAACGAAGGCAATAATTAAATTGAGAATTTGTTTATGATTTATGACCATGGCTGTGGTTACTGTTGTATGGTTTTTTACATTGCTCTGTGCTGTAACCCCAGGCTTTGCCCCCCACTGTTCCTAAATCCATGTTTCAAACAGCAGTGTTATTGCACAGCGAGAGAACCGCGGGAGGTTTACAGACTGTGGAAAGCATCAGGAGGCCACACAGACAGAAAAATAACTTTGCTGATAAGTCCACTTCATTATAACGGCCAGTGCAGCGCCCCCCCAGGGACACATACCTATCTGCATGATCGATGGAAACCTCAGTGACAAGAGGACCTCTGTTTGCTTTGGGGGATTGTTATCAGTTCTTATTTTCAAAAGCACTATTTGGCATAAACAATTAAAGTGTGAGTCGGTAAGAAGCTGCTGATAAGGTGCTGCACATTTTGAAGGCAGGCTGTTTGTTTCCTGTTGTTGTTTTCAGTGTAATGTCCTACTTCTAACCTGTCCATGAATGCACCTCTTGCATGAACCACTTCTTGCTGCCTTCGTGTTACTGAAGGTGCGCAGGTTTTGGGAGCGTCGGCTGGCTGCTTCGTGGGCGCGTTTGACCGAGCCCAGTACCGGTTTTGCTCCACGGTTTTTGGTGTGGTCATGATTCAGTTTGCCAACAGCTGTCTTTTTTATGCTTTCAGTTTGTTCTCAGTGCTCTCGGATTTTAGAATTTTTGCCTTGCTTGCTCCCATGATTAGCTGAGTTGTTTTGGTAAAATTTTACCTTGTGTGTCTGATTTTTTATTATTATTTTTTTTAACTTGCTGCTCGCTATCCTTAAACCTAAAAAAATAAAAACCTAAAAATAAATACATGAAATATTGTTAATCCTCCTACATCCCTAAGGCATTTTTTTATGTTTTGCACCTGTTTTTTTTATTTTATTATTATTTTTTTTGTGGATAACTTTTGATTCAAATGGCATAGATTTTGCCTCGGATGTGAATTTTTTGATGAATTTTCAGATTTAAGGATTTTTTTTTTTTTTTTGAAAATACTGTTAAAAAGGCGTCTAAAAAATAGTCACACCTTTACCCCTATGACATTTTTTGTGCCATGTTTTTATTATACACTGTTGCTGCAATATAATTTCACATTTTTATCAAGTATTTCATGGATTCATGATAGCGAGGGATTGGAATTTTAGTTTTTATTGTTTTTTCCTAGGTGGCACCATTTCCCCCATATATGGTAGACAGAGGTATAAATGTGGAGATGGCCACATTAGTGTTTGTATAAATGATCAAGCCTACAAGGCAAATAAAAAACATTTTTTGAACTAAAATGATTTGTTTGTGTTTTAGGGTTGTCATAAATTGGTGTGAAAGTGTTTGTTGAGAAATGAGTTTGTTTGTGTTTGCGTGAGCACAAATCCAAAATGTAGTTCTTACAGAGATGTGCACATCAGGGACAAAGTAGAAAAAGGTCCCAGACTGAGCAGAGGCCTTGTGTATGCACCACAGAAACTGGAATTTAAGGGGTTAAATTTCATAAACAGAATGAAATTTTGCTGTGTATGATGAGGACTGAAGTTAATCAGTTGTAACCATGATTAAAAAACAAAGAATTATTGACCATTAGATCATTTTTATTGGTACATTTTTTGTGTGTGTGCTTAGGGCAAAAGGTGTGACTAAAAAGTTGGGGGTTAGGGGTGCAGGTTAAATAAAGTTCAATCTATTTTCCAAATTTCTGCTTTTGTTATCATCTCTGCCAGACCTACCTGTATCAATGTGTAATAGTTAAACCTTCTGATTTTATTTATTCGGCGTTGCTTGGCAGAAACTATACATTTTATTCAGACCAGTGGGCGGTTTGCCTCACCTTTGTCCACACACGGAGAAGAGGTTACATCAGGATTCAGACGAATAAGCTCCTCAGCGCAGAGAGGCCAGGCATTTAGGAAGTGAGAAAAATGGCTATAAATTCAAGAAGTTGTAAAGAGTGTGTACACATTCATGTTCAAAAGTCATTAGAAGCATCACTGAGCACCATCAGGATTCATGTTAAACTGTATTCTCTGCATGACGATTTTAGCAAAAGCTGCAAGATCCTCACTTTTTTGTCATTGGTTTAAGGATTTATGGTCCCTGCTTGTGTTCCAATAAGCTTTTGACATTGACAATGGATAATATGTCCAAACATATTGATTTATACCATGGGTTTGGATGGGTCATACTTGTCTTTAAAGCCTGTCTGTGCTCCTGATGGCTCATGCAGCGCGTCTGTATTGTATTTGTGCTAAAACATACATGTGTATTGATCCACTCATGCAAATAACCCTGAGCATGGGTCACAGTGGGCCTGAGGGAAATGTTTTGGTTTGAATGTTAATCCAGGTCCATCCACTCACGCTGGACCTCCTGGCTCCTTTTAGGGTTTTTTAAATGATTTTTGTGCTCTCATTATGGCATTTCTTTTGTTAGGGTGATGATATTTGACAAAGATGTTTATTAATAAATGCATTTTAGAATTTCTTTCTTTCTCACAGCTGAAAAAAATCCCAGAAATTTCTACTGTCTGGACAAAAATCACATTCTTCCACTCCCATTGACTTTTGTAACTCTGCTGCCGTTACAATACAGAAATGTTAAATAATTTTAATTCCTTTGTAACTCTGTCAGTCAGCGGCTTCAAAATATACAAACAAAAAGATCTCCACCATTTTCTTATTGCATTGTGGGAAATAATTCTCTTATAGTTCCATTAGATAACAGTGAGTGTAGCCCAGACTCTTAGGGCTTTAAGAGGAAGAACCTGAGTTTTTTTTTGTAATGGCACAAAAAGTAAAAATGTATTAAAATCAGTGACTAATCAGAGACCTATCTGGAGCAAACACAAAACACTTTGTATCTCTAAACAGTAAATAATGCATGTTTTATTTACAAATGTGTGGATTTATGTGAACAAACTGGCATTTAGAAAGTTAAAAATGTAAAAAAATGAATTAACTTTTGCTCTGTATGATGAGGACAGGGGTTAATGATCAAAAAAACCAAAACGTTTTCTTCATATTTTATATTTTTAAGTGTGACCTAAAAGGGCTTTAAGAGGAAGAAGGTGATTTTTTTAAAAGGAGGCCTGAGGGTTAGGTGTCAGCACACAAAGAACGACTGAAAGCAGTATTACTATATTGTTTTTGTTTTTTCTTATTTTTCTTAAAGAGATATTTGAAGTTGGAATATACTCAAACATGTCTAAATTAAACCACAAAGTCTATTTATGCTACTTTCTTAGTTGTCAAGTAAATGGTGAGCCACACAAGTTTTTTTTTTTTTCTGACTAATCAAAAACCCCCAAAACAATAGAGCTGTAAATAGAATTAGTTGGAAAAAAGCCTGTGTGAAAGAAGCTGTTGTTACCACAGCGCTCTGTTTAGCTTCAGTTTTCAGTTCTGTTTTATTCACTTGGAAAGAAACTCACACTAAAAGTTTAAAACAATTGTGCCTCATTATTTTTGCCTTTGTGTGATTGCTGTGTTGAAATCATGTATGTGATTCATTTGATTAAATTAATGGTGTAAAAAAAAAAAAAATGTTTTTATAGCACTTACCTCAGCTCTCTAACAACACAAACAGGACTTCTTCCTATCGATGTTTGAAATCTAAAACCAGTTTTGCTTTTCGCAGATACTTGTTCAGTAATTGGTGACAGAGTATACACTGTCACTAATGCCACAGTTATTATGTTAGTTTTGTCACTATATGGCAATTAATCTTATCTCTACAGCCCTCAGAGTGATGGATTTGGTCAGATAAGGGGCATTTGATCCTGATGATGTCAGCGTCCAGCCCCTGCAGTTCCTGTTGGGACAGGACGCCCCACATCACCTGGAGAACTGCGTAATGTTAGGACAATGTGTAACAAAATGACAGCTTTTTATATTCTTATCACTTATTCAAAAAGAAAAATAGAGAAATCATTGCCTTAGTATAATTTATTTAGTTTATTTAACACTACTCTTGATACAGACAGAGTTAACACATGTAAATAAATTAGAACAGCAATACTCACAAATGTTTGACTGGCAAAGACAAAAAAATCGCTTTACAATTTAAAAAATACAGTAAAGCCTGCAATTATTCATATAAAATTCTGATTTAAAGTTACTTTTCATTCAACCAGCAAGTGGAAATGACACAGGCTTCTCCCAAAAGATAATAAGACGATGTACAAGCGGTATCATTGTGGAAAAAAATATATTTCTCAGCTTTTTTTTTTACATTTGAACAAAAAGTGGCATATGAATTTGCCAGGGGTATGAATAATTTCGGGCTTCACTGTATACTAAAAAGGCAATTGATGAGAAATCTTAATCAGATTTGTTCTATCAGTGGTTATCAAAGTTTTTAATCACATACGTCCTGCTGCAGTTACAGCTCCACGTTCAACACTGCAGCAAGTGTGTGATAAATGGGTTTTGGGTGAGTTCTTGAACCATTGCATTGACTCATTTCTGGAGATAAAAAAATCACTTCTTACCAAAGAAACTGTGCTTTATGGAAACTTTACTGCCCAAAATTATTAAACAGAGAGCATTTGAATGTTTAAAATTGCAAATGAGTCTATATGAATTCAATAAATAACCCACAGTTATAACAAAGTCTCTGTATAATTTAAAAAATATATATTACAAAAGCAATTGATGAGATATTTTAATCAGATTTGTTGCATGTACTCAGTGGTTATCAAAGTTTTTAATCACATATGTGCTGCTGCAGACAGTTACAGCTCCACCTTCAACAGTGCACAAGAAGCTTACAAAGGTCAACTCTTACAGCCTGCACTCGAGCCAAACGATAAACCAAGACCAGAAGAGTTTGCAGCTAACACTGGAACAAGTTTCTGAGGATGAACTGTTCCTCGCCTGAGTTTGTTTTAGTGATGAGTTTGAGGGAAACTGAACACAGAATGTGAGAATCTGGAATCAGAACAGCTCCATGTGACTCGGGAACTTCACCGAGAGTCCAAAGGTGAATGTGTGCTGTGAGGCTCTGCTACAGCCAACATGGCAACAAATCCAGGACCTGGCAACTAATGCTGCCCATACAGAGATGGATTAAATGAGATAAAAATAGAACACCAGCTCAAAAGTGTAGATATTCTCATCAGACCGAATGCTGGAGACTGTGTGGTCAAACATTAGCAAACCACTTTCACATCTTTTGGTGCTGTACCTCTGTGGCTCCATTTTGGAAAGAAGTTCATAAGGTCCTGGAAGCAGTATTTAAGAGGAAAATACATTTCCAGTTCAATATAATGTATCTGGGGGATCTGGATGATCTTCATCTCTTAAAAGCTGATAAATAGTTGATGAGAGTACTGTTAGTTGCATCCAAAAAGGCCATAACTCGAGACTGGCTCAAGACAGAAACCCCTACTATCAATGAATGGATTGACTTGGTGTACAATATTTTTACAATGGAAAGATTAACTTTTAAGCTGAGATCACAGATGGATGACTTTGAGGAATATTGGTCAAAATGGTTGACTTATATTACAGATGTAAGGCCAGACTTTGTATAATAATCCATATCTTTAATGTTGGTTTTGTTTTCCCCACTGAGTATTTTTCTTTATGTTCTTGTTATGTCATATTACGTGTTTATTGTATATGACAAAAAACCTAATAAAATATGAATGACAAAAAAAAAAAAAGAGATAAAAATAAAAAAAAACTTCAATATCTACTCCTCATTTTGTAATAATTTCCAATTGTAGAGACTTTATGGACTTTTGGGACATTCTGCCTCTGGATAAACTTGACAAAGAGCGCATACAGTTTTTGGTGAATTATGTAAAAGTACAAGACCACAGGAATAAACTGATTTGAGATTGAGATTGAGTGGACACAGTATTTTGATCCATTAATGTTCACTGAAAACTCACCCACGTTAATCGAACTATGAGCATGGCCAGGCTGTAAGCGTCTGGTAGCCTGCCACCGTTTGACCTGCTTAAACCGTGGCGTATTTAATACATCTGGCTGCTACGGTACGTTAACCTTTCAACTTTGTCTCTGTTCGTACTATTTTATTTTCCGGCCAGAGCGGGGGAAAGTACTGGGCGCTCATCTTCGCACCCGCCACCCGCTGCTCAGAGAGAGAGGCAGAGCAGCGGTGGATCACATGTCTTCATGGCTGTCCAACACTAAATTAAAACGAGGAGCAATTTCCTGAGGCCCAATTAGCAGAAAATTGCTCCTGTCTGTTGGAGCGAGTCTCTGGGGAGGGGGGAGAGATGGAGGTGTTTGCACAAAGTATAAAAAAGGTAAATGCTGTGTAGACTGTCACATTATGGGGGGAAATTACTGTACGGACTGGAAAATTCTGCGGTAAAAACGAGCCAGTTCCCATTGTTTTCCTTGTTAAATGTTATTTATTTAATTGATTTTTTTACATTTATTTTTTAAAACAAACAATTACAATGAAAACATAATAACAATGACAAGACAAATAACAATAAAGACATTTAGACAATTACATGGTATGAACATAAAACATTTACATTTCCTTTGCAGTCATTTATTTTTATTTTTATTTTGTAATCCTGGCCCACAGCTTTTGATAAATACTTTTTTCTTTTTCTGTATCCATCATATCTCCTTCTACTTCATGATACTGTTCCAAAAAAAATGTATAAAATGAGACAGATTCAAGGCATTTCTAACATTGAAAATAAATCTTTTCCCTAAAAGAATAATCAGATTAACTAACACATTACGTTAGGTCTCTCCAACAAACCCTCAGACCACTGACAGAAAACATTATTCATAATTTAACATTTAACATTTGCTGTACTTTCCTCCAAAAAACAGCAACCACAAGACAAAACCAGAATAATTGTTCTGTAGATTCTGATTCTGTAAAACAAAAACTGCATTTTTCTGACTTTACAAGACCCCAGATTTTAAGCATTTTATTTGTAGGTAGAAAATTATAGATGATTTTAATTAAAAAAAACTTTTTCCTATGGTATAGGTTGATCAAAGAGGTCTTCCCATTTTTCTATAAGTTCTATTTGGAAGTGTTTTTAATAATTTGTGGTTAAGATAGAATGTAATTATAATTTCTAGACAGACATTGATGTTATATTTTTGATTTTATAGAACCAAGTGATAAACCAAAACCGAAGGATGGTCAGAAAGTTTGATTTTGCTTCTGGATTGTGCTGCTAAAAACAAACAAACAAACAAACAAACAAAACTACATTTATTCTCATCAGTACTTCATAAATCGTTTCCTCTGAATACAGTATATCTTGTTTAATTAATCAACAGAAACAATACTTTTTGGAGCTTTCTTTTGTGCACGTTTTAACCCAAGCATGTTAATCATTTTAAGTGTTAAGCTGCTGAGCTTTAATTTCCTGTTAATGGAGAATTGATAGTAAAGGCTGGAGTGATGGATGTGGCTTTTTGGATGAGCTCCATTGCCTACATGACTAAAAAAGCTGTGTGTGTGTGTTTGTGGGGCCCCTGATCGATCCGGGCCTTGGGGGTCTGTGACTGCCAATGACAGTGACGATGGACTTGCATCGACACAGAAAGCACACACAGAGAGAGCAACAACTGGGTCAATGTCAGTCCTGGTTCGGGATCGACCAAAGTTGCACAACCATCACTCAGTGTTTTAATGAAAGGTCCCAAAATCGATACGGACCACAAACTCATCACTTTAGCAGGACTCATCAGGCCCGCAGTCGCTTTCTGTCCCATCCATCGATAGATTTATTGTTCATCCAGTAAGTCATTATACAAACATTTATCTGCGGTTGTCTACTCCTGTTTAATCTATAAATTAAAATCAGGAACCGTCATGAATCATGCTTTGTGCCTTTGCAATTTGGAATGTGGTAGTTTTTAACGCAGATTGGAAACATCTTTTACAGTTTCACTTAATTACAAAAGTCAAATAAGACAAAAAGACAGTAAAATACTTGAATGGATTACAATTGTTGTTGGCTCAAAGGTCTTATAATGCTTTCTAAATGAGCCTGAGGAGACAAGAATAGCTCCCTCGTAGACTGGATTCACCCTTTTGGTTATTTCATTCTCCCACTTTCAATTAAATAAATCATATCCTGACTCTCTTAAAGCAATCCATCTCATCAAATAACCATCCCAACTCGGTTAGGACTAGATCCTCAAATATCATTTAGTACAGGATGCTGAAGAGAAACCAAAGATTTCCTTCACCTTGCTTCTGGGGTCACAGCAGCAAATTTTCCGCCTCTCGTTGTGCAGTGTTTTGCATTTACAGTTACGTCCATAAGTATTTGGACACTGACACAAGTTTTGTTATTTAAGCTGTTTACCAAAACCTATTCAAAATGTATTAATATGTGTTTAAAATGCAGACTCTCAGCTGTATTTGATAGTATTCATATCCAAATTGGACAAAGGGTTTAGGAGTTACAGCTCTTTAATGTGTCTTTTTCAGGGGCTCAAAAGTAATTGGACAGATGAACATTACTATGAATAGAATGTTTATTTTTTATTTATTTTTATTTAACCATTCTTTAACCAGGAAAGTCCCATTGAGATTCAAAGATCTTTTTTTCAAGGGAGTCCTGGCCAAGAGGCATCAACAACACAACCCACATTGCATACAAAATACAATAAAAAGAGAAATAAGAGTTAAAAACAATGAGACACATTTAGAAGCAGTGGCAGGTCCAGGTCTTTCAAAATAGACTCAAAATGATCCAAAGGGACAAGATTTTGTAGTTTTAAGATCCTCTGTAAATCGTTCCAGTGTAGGAGCACGATACTGTAAAGACATTTTTCCGCTCTCTGTCCTGACACTGGGGACAGTCAGAGAGTGGACGTCCTGAGACCGTAATGCATAAGGTCCATCAGACTGAAGATACATAGTCAGGTACAGAGAGAGCAGACCAAGAAGGCCTTTGTATATAAATCTGTACCAGTGTCAACCAACGGGTCACCAGAGCAGGCCATCCGACCCGAGAGTACAGGTCGCAGTGATGAGTTCGAGGTCCACAGTTTGTTATAAAGCATAAGGAGGCATGAAAAACTGAATTCAGCATACACAGCGCCTGGGCTGGGGCATGCAGATATAAAAGGATATATCTTTTATATCTTATATGATGCTCTGCCAGGCCTTTACTGCAGCTGTCTTCAGTCATTGGTTATTTGTGGGTCTTTTTGCCCAAGGTTTTGTCTTAAACATTTCAAATTCATGCTGAGATCTGTTGACTGACCCCTTCCATTGCAGAATATTTCACTTAAAAAACTCCTGTGTTGCTTTTGCAGTATGTTTTGGGCCACTGTCCATCACCGTCCAATCAACTTCATGGCTTTTGTGTGATTCTGAGCAGACATTATCTCCCTATACGCTTCAGAATTCATCCTCTGCTTCTGTCTCTGTCACATCATCAATAAACACCAGTGACCCAGAGCCAATGGAAGTTCTGCAGCTCATGCATCACACTGCTCCTCCAGGTTTTACTGAAGATGTATTTCCTAAACCCTTCGTCCAATTGGATACGAACACTCTCAGATTTTAGCTGAGAGTCTGCACTTTAAGCACATATTAATTATTTAACTGTACTTTGAACAGTTTTGATAAAAAAGCTACAATAGCAAAACTTGAGTCAGTGTCCAAATACTTAATGGAAGGTTTATCTGAGCAGTACACTGTCTTGTGACCGCCCCTCTGGCTAGATTTATGTAAATTCTTATCAAATACAAAGGCTCATTTAGAGACAGCAAACTGCTTATTAGATTCACATAATTCGTCTATTTTTTTTAATGCAAATTATTTTTAGCTTCAGCGTTTCCGCAGAGTGTAAGAACTGCCTGTTCTCTGAATGTAGGACACAACTTTTTGAATGTGTATGTGTGGAGAGACTGGGTCATACTGCTCCGTGGCGTATTGTGAAGCTTCCCTCTGTTGTTCTCTGCTGATAACATTCAACCATGTGTCTCCTCATCCATCTAATCATCTGTCTACCTGCCTGCCTGCGTCCATCACCACCCCGCTCGATTGTTTCTTCCGTCTGGGGGAGGACAAACATGACTCGCTGACCTTCTGCCCATTAGAGACCTCTCTGGCAAAAGACACCGTTGACCCTTTTTACCTGTAGGTTTTGGGGTCACCGACTGCCACTGTTGCAATTGTCATTATATTATTTCACCTGAGCATTTATTTAGCAAATAGCTCCTGTCAGGTTTCAGCACCTCAACCCTCAACTTCAGAAAGACAAAAGCAAGCAAGGATACTTCTACACAAGGCTTTATGGTTTCAATAAAATTTAAAACATAACAGTATAAAGCCTTATTACCCATTGACCTCCAATAATTTGTAATAATTGCCGATGTCGTCTGTGATTTTTATCCTGTGCGAATCAGCCATGTCTGTAAAAATTCCCTTGAAAATTACCGACCATAGAGGTCCTCTGATAATACTAGTCCTGTGTGAATCTCCATGTCTGTGATTCAGGCTGTTTTTGTCGGCAGATTGTTTCCTAAAGTTCGTAACAGCGATCCAAAATGTTTTTTAATGCTCCATTTTACCTCGTATTTAAACTATCTTAATAATAAGATGTCTCTTTTGGTTCTACTTCGAAACGATTACGAGTAAAAAGTAAAAAAAAAAAAGAGTAAATGAACTACATTGAAGACCTGACCCAGAAGCACACCTCCCGTCGTCAAGTTTTTGGAGCAACATGGGGCTGTTTTGGAAGTTAGGACGCTTTCAGTGCTAAAGTTAGCTCCAGAGACGAATCACAGTGAATGGATTAATAAAGCGCGCCACCTGCTGTTTAAGAAGAGAGAAATCTCGACAGATAATGGATGACCTGCGTTGTAGCGTGAGGTAGTTTGTTTTTTGTCAGGACAGTAAATCAACATATAAGATAGTAGCTTAAGATTAAGTAGAGCTAGAAACATAAACAAAATCTGGGATTTTTATTATAACTGTGTGATTTTCAATATGTCATATCTGGAATAAAGTTCGTAAAATAAACTAAATTACAGACATTGTTTACGCCTGAATAAAAACACTGACGTCGGGGGGTAATTCATGAATTACAGAGGTCCAGGGGTAATGCTTATCCCTTGCGAATAGGGTTTAAGACAAACACCGGCTATATCCCACATACTATATTTCCAAAAGTATTAGCTCACCTGCTTTTACACACATAAACTTAAGGGACATCCCATTCTTAATTCATAGCGTTTAATATGACGTCGGCCCACTCTTTGCAGCTGTAACAGCTTCAACTCTCCTGGGGAGGCTTTCCACAAGGTTTAGGAAGTTTATGGGAATTTTTGATAATTTTCCTGAAGAACATTTGTGAGGTCAGACTCTGATGTTGTAGAGAAGGCCTGGCTCGCAGTCTTCGCTCTAATTCATCCCAAAGGTGTTCTGTCAGGTTGAGGTCAAGTTCTTCCACACCAAACTCACTCATCCAGGTCTTTATGGACCGTGCTTTTTACTCTGGTGCAGTCATGTTGGAACAGGAAGTGGCCGTCCCCAAACTTTTCCCACAAAGTTTTCCACAAAGCTGCAGCCTAGGTGCTTGATTTTATTCACCTGTGGCCATGGAAGTGATAGGAACACCTGAATTCAGTTATTTGGGTGGGTGAGTGAATACTCTGGGCAATATAGTGTATGAACATCAAATTTTAAAAAAAGTTAAAAACTCGAGATTGTGAGTTGGCCCCAAAACTCAAAAATCTTGATTGAGTTTTTGGGTTTTTGCAACTTTTTTTTACAGTGTATATTACATGGGATTGAGTATTGTACTTAATGGCCAGAAAAATAGCAAATACTGTAGCACCTGCCAGGTTTTGTTGTTTCTAAAATACAAAAACCAGATAACCCCAAGTGCAACCAATTGAAAGCCTCCTTAAAACATCTAACACACAAGTTTATTTTACACTCTGAGGTTAATGTATAATCACCCACCATTTTCTATTAAAGTCCTCTAAAAGTCAGAAAAAGGCTTGACCTGGATTTCTGAAAAGCTTTCTAGGCAACAGTTGCACTTTTCAGGGATATCACTCTTTATTGTCAACCTTTTTACTGAGTAGGATCACAGCTTAAAACTTATTCTGTCAATGATTGAGGTACGGCTTTGCACTACAGCCCTTGACGCGTACCAAAGTAATTTTATGGCTCTTTCTTCCTGCAGACACGGATCTGACCCTGCGCTCTATTATCAGGTCCTGGGTATTAGACTTGGAATTAGACAATGGAGGTAAAGAGGATTTTAAAGCAGCATAACTTTGGCGCTCTTTCAGTCTCCCTCTATCATTAATGAAGCCAGAAGCCTAATTTTGACAGCCATACCGACAGAAAAGATAGCATAGCTTGTGCCATAGTTTGTAGTTTTTTTGAAATGAATTAAAGGGTTAGGGTTAGGGTTAGGGTTGCCAAAATATTCAGATGTGGCAAAATGGAAACATGGGTCCCTTTGACTACTTTGGCTGAAAAAAATCTAAAAATATTTGTGCCACATTTTACAAATTTTCAAGGTATAACTAGTCCTTCTTCATAATATTATAAATATAATACTATTAAGTGCCAACATAGGATTTCATTTTATAAGAAATGGTGGATTTGGCGGAAAATACAACATTTTGATTGGGTTAAAGGGTTAAATATTTGAGGCACATTTCATCAATTTCTGAGAAAACAAATTGTATGCAATTCCATAGGGAATGCTGTCTTTTTGTAGTCCACGGTGTGTATTTTGAGGTATGTTTTTTTTGGACAAATATGTTTTTTTCTATTTAGAGGTGTTCAAATTTGAAACCAGTTTGCATATGAGAACAGCATTTTTTGGGTGCTTACTGATCCCAAAAATGATTGTAAAACCAAAACCATAACTGTAAACCTCTCTAAATTCCAACCAAAGTTGAGCTTGTTTTGGTAAACGCCCTTGGACGAGTTTGTGAAAGTATAACGTGTACAAAAACTGCAGAGTCATGACGTTGCTGTGTAAAAGAACAACTATGTTTTGGTTCACATTCACTTTTGAGCATTTTCAGTCTGTATATGCTATCGAACATTTTTTGCAAATGGTAATGTATTGTGTATAATGGAGTATATTGCTGTTTGTTTGTACACAATCGCCTCACAGCAGACGTGCATGCTCCTCTCATGTGTGCTCAAATCAAAGTAAAGGGCTGTAGTGATAGAAGATGAAAACAACAACCACTTATGGGCCAGAGAGGGGCATCTACTATTACAATATTTTTATTTTATGATCCAAATACTGCTTAATGTTGATTTAAGCCTCAAAGTAGGGGAGACTGGGGCATGTTGACACACTGGGTAAGTTGCAACACTGGGGGTTGTTCACAAAAGTGGAATAGCACTACTGTGACTCTCCTTCGTCTGCTGTTACGTCCTGAATATGAACAACTTAGATCTTTGTTTACCTGAGATAGCTCCAGAAAAGCATTTTTCATGGTCAAAAGTAAAAATTGGCCATTGGCACTTAAGCTGAACTGTAGTGGAGGCTTTTACATGTCCCCCAAATCAATCATTACTCTTATTTCTGAGTTTTAAATGTTCTACTTAGACAGGAAAACAAAACGTTGGTGTCACTATGGAGGTTTCGTTCAGAAAACATGGACGCCGCGAGATAAAACGGCAAACAAACAGGTCTAAACAAAGGAAAACACTACTACTAACAAAATGGTTTAAGAAACCACAAAGTAAGAAGACTCACCGCTGAAGTAGGGTTACTGTAGCACAAAAATGATGGGGCTGCAAGTCATAAACGCCGGTGCTTAGTCTCGGCTCCTGCACAGCCACAGCAGGAAGCAGGAAGACCAGAGACAGGAAGTGACACGGGCCCGGCATATTTATGTCTCTGTCAATTGGCTTTTCATGTGATCAAGTCACAAGGGTTACACAACACTATATTTTTTTGTCATTGTTTTCGTGTAAATACAAATCTTGAGAAAATGACCATGGGCCCGAGCAGAAGCCACAGCTCAGATGTCACTATATCACATACAGTTATGACAATGGTGTGTAGAAATATTTAAACTTGAAAATACTGCAATTGTGAAAATTACAGTGAATTTGTCATTTTTAAATTGTTGGAAAAGTCCACTGTCGCACCTTTCAATCTCTGTGTTTGAACGCTTCTATTTCTGTATGGATGCAAAATACAAAAATAAAGTGAACAGACAAAATATAGCTCAGATGTTGCTTTTTCATTTGATGTTTGACTTTTAACTCTATTATGTAGTGCTCCCGAGATACAGGAATGTAAAAAGTGTGACAACATGCCCCTGTCTCTCCCAATTATGTGAATGTGTGGCAGAAAAATGCAATTGGCAAAAGAGCCAGAGAAACGTGAGTGTATGCAGTCCTGGGGAGGGGTAGAGGGGTAAGAACCAGGGGGGTCTCATGTATCATGTTGCCAACTGTGTGGCTGCTGCTATTTTCATTAAAGAACAAAGGGGTGTTTATGTCAACTCTGACTGATTTGCTTTTTATTAATGTTTTACCTCGCTTTTCTTCACCACGACCGACCAGACGCTTCCACGCATCGCTCCCCTTCCCCCATCGAGGGGCTCCGCGCTGCGCTTCAAGGACCACACCTCCAGACGTACACAGCCGGGGCCCCTCTGAAACGTGCCGTGTATTTTTGTGGATGAAGTGCACAGGCAGACATTCATTCATTCCCCCACTGAGTTCCTCTTTCTTCCCCCCCAAGCCATTTACACAGTGGAAAAGGTTAATTGCTTGAAACACCGCCGCTGTTATTTCATCTGATTCCAGAAGTATTAGATCTAATATTAAGCAGACGTGAGATTACTGTGATGATAACAAACCATGCCGAAGGGTTATTTGTACATTTGAAATGGATATGCTATAATTCGCTATGGAAAACAAGACATGGCTGGTAGAACCTTTAAAATAAATAATTTGAACCTTTGCATTTAACAAACTGGGACCTGAAGTAAGATGTTTCTAGTGTGCCTTTTTTTTTCTTCAATCTGCATCACATCTATAGGTTTTTGGCGAAACATCAGTGCTCTTATTTCAATGAGGAAGCGCAAACTCAGAAGACTTTAAAAGGGGATTTTAAAACAAACATGCGTGCTGATAGTGACCAAAAGAAACTTGTGACTCGGTAAAACAAAAAGCTGTGGTGAAAGACTTGAGCCTGCAGCAACTGATGAAATGAATTTGCTCTTCATGGAGGTTTTTCTCAGGTCATGTTTGGGGAGTACACTGTATTATGTAACACAAAAGCTTCACTTGTGGAGCTCAGGGAATGTCCAAACAAGAAACAATTTAAAAAACAGTTTAAAGAAATGATTTTGCAAAAGTATAGAGATGCAGAAGGTTGACAGGTGCTAATCTTTAATGTACGGTAATGTTATAATTGTAAAATGCAATCTTGTGTTTGTTTAAGTTAATATGGTTTGTATACAAAAAGTCTATTGATTATGTTTATTAATTAAAAATTCATGATTGAGTATAAATAGGAAGCAGACAAATGTACTTTTTGCACTTCTTCCCACTCCTTTTTGGGCATACATGTGAAAAAGTTGTTTTTTTTGTTTGTTTTTTTCTCTCTCCTATCAATCCTAAGTAGCCTTGTCTTGTTTTGTTTGTTTATTTGTTTAATTTATACATGTGTACATTGTGTATGTGTACATATAATTTGATTTATTATATGCTCAAAATAAACTCTATTACTACCTAAAGCTAAAATAATTAAAATAATTATTACTGATATAATGCTTTATGCAGCTTGAAAAACGTTATCTGAATAAATAAAATCAATTCTGTTCTCAAGTTTACTAGTTTACATTTAAGACAATATGTTAGACTATGCTTATAAGTGCTGTGAATGGTTCAATGCTTAAAATAAGTGGCGTCAGAGAGGCTGGCATCGTCAGACAAATTATACAAAGAGAGGAGCCTTGTGCTTTCCAACATGTTCCTGTGATTGAACTGGAAAGGTAGTGTGGCATTCTCTAAACACACAGTGTTTGGGCAAAGGTGCTGTATTCAAACACGTTACAGAGAAGAGAGATGGGGGTCGTGGAGCAAAATGCAAAACATTACATTACAGAGTCCGAGAGATGGAGGGAGTGCAACATTTCCAAACACATTATGGTGGAGAGGCGGTGGCATGTTAAACACAGTGTTGATGGAGAGAGAGGTCAGGAGAGTTTCTGTTTTATTTCCCTGAGCTGTGTGTGCTCTGTGTCTGTGCAGTGCTGATGGAGCTCTGACATGGGCTCAGTCTGAGTACACAAACACAGGGAGTTCTCTAAAGGAATACTCTGACTTACGCTTGTGTTGAACTAAAGGTACACCAAATTCATACATTTAGAGAATAAAAATATTTTTGCCACTCATCGCCATGTCAACCAGATTCTGTTGTTTATAACCAGTACCTTCAGGCGTTTAGAAAACCAAGTTGTACAATCACTCCCAGAACTCCACTTCTGACCCTGCCGATAAAGTCTGTCATGAAACATTAAAGTCAGATGCAACAAAACACTTCAAGACATGATTACCCAGGCTTTGTCTTGGCACTGTGTCCAGGGCCAATTAACCTAGAAGCATTCCCTTTTCCTGTTGCCAGTTCTGAAGCAGCAGGGGCACCTCATCACTGGCATTTTTCTGCACTTGGCAGTGGGACACCTTGAACACCGAAAAAATGCAGAAAATGCTCTCCCCGACTCTTGTGCTCCTGTGGCGGCACCCACGTCGAGTCTTTTCAATTAGGCTGCTTGACTTTGCATGGCTAATTAAGTCCTCATCCTTGACGAGCTGTCTGACTTCTCCTCCAAGCCTCTTACTGCAGGTTTACAGCCCCACAGGGGCCACTGGCCAGACGGATTGTTGTCCAGCTGGAATGGGATTAGCAGCGCGCCAGGGGCCTGAGGCCCACAGTCCCTGAGCTTTTGTTTGAATCTGAAGTGTCGATTTGGATGGGGTGAAGCAGGGAGAGAGGATTGAGGTAATCCCCTTCTTCAGCACTGCTCCCCAGAGGAGCCAATCCCAGTAAAGCCCTCAACACTAGACCACCAACCACCATCAGAGCCATGTTTACCATCACACAGCAGCAGGTACAACACCTCCCCTTTAATTAATCTATCCTCTGAAGACTGATTACTCTGTCGTTGTAATCAAAAATACATTGATTCTGGCCATGCGTAAAATACTGGAATTGTCTGCAGGACTAGAGACTTCACACTGTGCACAGCAGGGTTTGAGAGCCACAGTCTTTGTATGTTGCTTGTTACAACAACATTAGAGCATAAATAACTCATTCTGACTGGTGTAATCCTTTTTATTAGTAAATGGTTGCTCATTTTGAAGTGAGATAACCAAAAATTTACTTTGTTTAGCAGCAGAGCTGTCAATGGACCAGAGGTCAATGTGAATGAGTACACACCACAGACACACCCATGGCCTGCAGGTGCAGTAAAGTTTTTACTTTACTAAGTATACACATACACTGCTGAAGTGGGCAATATCGGCTCAATCAAAGAGAATACCTTTTGCCTGAGGACATGCCTTGTTTTGTAGGTTTTGTTTGCATATTTTGCTGACAACTGTTGTTTTAAAGTAATCCTACATTGAAGCCACAGTAATCACAGTACTTTTACAGTTATCTGTCTTGGAAAAACTTGCTACAAAGAACACAGAGGTATGTTTAAAACTGCCTTCATCCTGTCAGGATTAGGTTGGGTAAAAGCAATATTCTGAAAATTGTCAAACTCACTTTAAAATTAGGTCTTGCAAGCTCAAACTAGTTCTGGAGGCTCAGTTAGGTGTTTATTAGTGATAATCCCTTTTAGCCAAGTAATATTTTTTAATTTGCCGCTTATCGTCCCCTGCCTATTCCGCATATTATTTGTATTATCTGCGTTGCTAATGTACATAAGGGAGTGCACACAGACAGTAAAACAGTTCTGTGACCTCTGTTCACTGGGATGCACCTGTGCCTGTGAGTCAGTCTCCGCATTAAGCCAACACCAACAGGCTGTCTTTCATCACACTGTGACAGAAGCACATAAGATTAGAAGAGAATCCACCAAAAACAACCGCACTGATCTGAGGGATAATGCCGAGCCGTAACATCAGAGGAAAGAAGACGGAGAATGCTTCATCTATCATCCGTCAAGAATCCACCCTGAAGAAAAACACAAGGCCGAAATGTGCCGCCATTGTCCAACTTCTCTGCCAAAGGAACACAGAAAATACAGGAAGTGATTAGTTTCTGTGCCTGAGGTGACCGCGGAGCACTGCGTTGCCAGCGTGGAAACCTGTGATGTGACCAAAGAAAACAGCAGGCAGCATTGATTCAGTTTAACCAAAAATAGGCAGGTAAGCGTGAAAAAAAACTATGATTGCGGATATGAGTGAAGAAGCAAGCTGCCACAAAGCTTAGTTCTTCACTCATCAGCTGGCCACCTCCTCACTGAAACATCTGATCACTCTGTCTGGACATAGCACTGACCTCCAAGGATCAAGGTGGGCTTTGTGCGGCTAAAGCCTAAACCTCCCACCCCCCACGACACAGGGACATACTACTCTCATGTGTGTACTCAAATCTCACTGACATCCCACCGACTGAATCCTCAAGTGTGAATGCACAGGTCACATAGTCCCAGGAATGTTTCAAGAGATTCTGTACAATCTAAAGACACAGACCAAAGATACTTACTTTACTCACTAAAAGAACAAATGATTAGTTTTAGTAGATTGTTGAGATGTAAGTTGTTGTGCAATGTAAGGCTTTTGTGGCCCCATGGAAAGAGCATTTAACGTGTGCTCACCTTTTGGCATTTTTCGGTCTTCTAACAGATGTTTGTAAAGATGTTAACTGGCTAACGGGAAACAAAAAGTCTGCCTATTGCTCTACCTCTGTGGTATTTTTTGTGTATTTATTAGGGCTGTCAACGGTAATGCGTTAACGCATGCGATTAATAGAAAAAAAATTTACGCTTTTTACTAATAAATGTTGCGTGTGCTTTTTATATCGCTTCCTTTCACTGCCTCTGTCCGTGCGCGTTCCTGGGAGCTGTGCTTTCTGTGCGTCCTGGACCCGCGGTGAGAGCGGGGGGCGATCCATGGCCATCCCTGAACTTATGAAGCCACGATCCGCAAAGTCCTACAAAACATTCATTTGTGGTGTTTTTTTTTTCTTTTTTTCATAAAGCGACAGTTCTTGACTCTCCTGCGGACAGGTGACCATGCCCCGCCCCTGACAGGTGACCCCGCCCCTATCTGCGGCGCTGAGAGGAGCAGAGGAGAGGCTCAGGTGTCTGCAGTAGATTTAATGCAGAGCAAAGTTCACTGTTATCTCAGTTACTACACAGACTTATTAAAGGCTCTCTCACAATATTCAAAAGTTATTTCTAAGTATTTTTTTTATCAGTAAAAACACACTCCTGAACCTCTCTGGACTTTTTTTTTTTATTTAAACACTGCATATTGTCCTGGAAAATCTACCAAATTATACAATGTGATTAATCGTGATTAATCACAGCCCAAGAGTGTGATTAATCCGATTATTTTTTTTAATCTATTGACAGCACTAGTATTTATGCTAAGTGTTTATAAATAATTTATATGATTTATAATCATGATATGAAAGTCATTTTGATTGGGAAATGCGCAGGGAACGCTCAGGTCACATTCGGGCGACGTTCTTTCAGTGATCTTAGTGTTTTTGTAGGCCTTTACAGTAGCGTGCTTGTTGGCCACAGTGCCGTCTCTTATTTTGAAAGACGGAAACAAGGTATCGGATGTGAAGATTTGTGGACGTAAATATCCCAGCCTTAAATTAGAGCCACTCACAAACAAAAAAAAATCCAACAAATAAGGACAAAAACTCCAGAAAGGTGAGCGTGTCCGATATTGGAACTTCGTGTCCAACTCAGGGCCATAGCACTGCCGAGCTTAAACCTCGGGTGATAGCGCTATTTCATACGGCAACAATAAAATATTTGTAAAATAAACTATGCAACTAATCATATCATTATAAACGTAAGAAAGCAAACTTTTATTTTATACAATTTGCATTAATGAATATATTAAATGAGCGATTTTATGACTTTTATTATGAATTTTAGCCTAAAGTGTCCGACTCAGGACACACACTTGTTAACCCTGAAGATCTTCAAGTCTGAGTCCAGGTCAGGGCACTATATCTTTACTATTGCAAGAGCTACGTGCCAGTATTGTGTACACCGTGTGTCTTATATGGGAGACTTGGGTTTGATTCACACAGTGCTAAAATTACAGCCACAAGGTCACCTTTGTGCCGGTCCCATGCCTGAATAAATGGAAAGGATTGCATACAATGGCTATATACTTCAGAAGTGTGATTCATTGCCTGCTGTTTGAGACACTTGATACAGCCATATCTATATTGTAATCTTTTATTTTTAACCACCAACAGCCCTGCACAAAGCCAGCACCCCCGCCATAGTACAGTATCTTTTGGCTCTGTTTATTGAAATGCAAGCTGGTCTGGTAGCTCTGTGTGCCAGTGCATCGTATACTTGTGTGTCTGAACGTGGCCCCGGTTCTCACCAGCAGGACTAGAGACTGTTTTAAAAGCTGGATTTCTTGCGTCAGTTGTCCAAAACGTCCAAAACTGACGGCTATGAGAAAAGGAGCGAGAGGACTGAGACTGATCCTGTGCCAGACGTCCTCAGCTGGGGGCCAGTATCCACTTCATATTTTCCAACAAATCCCCACCCCCTCCACACTCACCATCCGCCCACTGTCCACCCGCCTCACTTTAATTTCTGGACATGCACTGATAATGGAATTTCTGGGGAAGTGTCCAAACAGATTGTCCTGTGTGGTACAGTGGGCATGTTATGTTTTACAAATGGCATGGTTCACATTTATTTCATTAGATCACAATCAGCTACTGCCGCCTGTCAGCTTTTCCCAGAAAGTCAATTTATGTACTCTAGTATTTATGAAATGTTTTAATTTAATTTTTTTTTTCTTTGTGCAAATATTTGGCTCTGTTAGCCCCAGATGTTCCACGCTGGTCGAGTAGGGACGTGCTAGTCGAGTACGGCATACATTATTTTCATAAGATTGTGCAGACATGAGCAGTCAAATCCTCCTCCTGAACCTTTCCCGGGTCAAAAAAGGTCTTCAAAAGTCCCAGTCACCATCCACTTCATAAGTTGGAAAAAAAAATCCGCTTCTGAAAAGAGGAGATTCTTTAAAGACACTTATTATAGGACAGTAAAGTGTAATGGGGTGTTTCATTTGCCATAATGAAACCTAATCGCCCTGTGGACAGAGCTTTGGATCCATCTGCCCAGTGGTTTAATCGTCTGAGCTGCACTACGCTGAATGGCTTTGGTCTGCAGCCTGTAATAGAGAACGGGATCGTGACACAAGATATTTTCAGTAGTAAAACAATGGAGCAATTTAGGATGTAAATTACTCAAGTTAACGTGATAAATATTCACCAAGAGTGGCAAAACCGTTAAAAGAGTTGTTTCAGTGCTACTTTTTATGTAACTCTGTCTGTGACCACCAACATGTCAGATTCATCTCTCAGCGGTCGTTTTATGATTCCCGATCTCTATTGGGAGAGAGTTTGAAGAAGGCAATCCTTTGCATTTTAAAGAGTCTGGGTCATAGTAATACTGTCTCCTCTGGGAAAAGATGAATTCTGAGAACTGTAGATTTTATTAAGAAAGAGGTAGATAGAGGTGAAAGAGGTGAAACCGATACATAAGAGAACTGATAAAGAAAAGTTAGTAAGAATGTAGGCAGAGTACTTCCTTTTTATTTAGCAGTCAAGGCTGGGAGATAATTGGTCACCTAGAAGGCTGTAGCAGAGCTGCCATGATGGAGTCATTTAGTTGCACCGCCCTGCATTTCATCACTTTAGACTGTCAATTATACTTGATTTACAAGGGATCTGAGGCACAGCCAATGTGAAGCATCAATTTGTAAGTGGGTGATTGCGCTGGAGCGAGAGAAGATGACAGGATATATCATTCATTATCATGGCAGCCTGTCCTCCAATTATCCCTTGTCAAATTGAGAGTGATTTGAGGCACGGCTCCTCTCAGAGTGGACCTCTCTCAGGTGGAGCCGGGCTGTGAGGTGGGACTGGAGAGGAAGCCTTTAACCACTTCAGAAGCCTGGGAGCTTTTCTCCTGATGTATTGTGCGTTATGTACAGGTGGGAGTGATCGCTCAGCGTAGCAGGCTAGGACTCTGTTTACACAGATGGTTTGTATTCACACAGGCCTCTATATGAATGCTATAGAAAACCAGCACTTTGTCTACACACGGGATGAATAGAGAGGACATGGCACTTCTCTTCTCAGGGTTACACTACAGAGAATCTCATAAAAAGTCTGAAGTGACAGACACGAAGGACTTTCACAATGCATCATTTTATTGGTTTTATTAACAGCAGTGATAAACCTGAAATTATGACAATGTAGGATGGATAAATGCACTGGCTGTGGCAATAACGTGTTGTGAAAAGTTGTTACTAATGGGCCAAGGTAATAAGAGTAAGAGGGTAATGTAATGTTGTGCCAGTGGAGGACAAATCCCTTGCAGTTTGAGTCCAGTCACTTGATAAAGCAAAGTCAGTCACACATTTACCACACAACATAAAGAGATGACATTCTGCAGTCATTCTTTTAATATATTTCCTTTTTTGTTCACAGAAATCATATGGGTGTAAACTTAAGAACAGTTTCTTCCCCTCAGCCATTAGACTACTAAACCAGTAGATCTTGATTTTCTTTTTGCACATTCTCTTCTATATTTGTTATAACTACTGCTGTACATTTTATCCTAGTGCAATATTTTTTGATATTTTGACTATTTATTACATAGGCCTTTATTTTGTTTTTCTAGTACTTAAGTTTTTTCTTGGAGTTGCCTTGTTTTAAGCATTTCATTGCCCAGATGTTGGACCCTGCTGTCTATACTGTGCATATGACACTAAATAATAAACAAACTAACTAACTAACTTTCATCAGTCATCAAGGTTTACAAACGATCCATTTTACAGCAGTGCTATGTAGTATTTAGACCTTAAAATTATGTTTTCAAAAATATCACTCTACAAACTTTCACAGCTGGAGCTAGCTAGCGACTAAAAATGAGTTATTGCATTGCATTTTCAGATCCAACGCCATTGCAATGTCAGCCATGCAGTTTTGTCGAAGGCAAAAGAAAGAAAGAAACTGAAATTTCCTGCCTGAGAAACCTTGAATAAAATATTTTTAAGCTCCAAATACTACATAATGTTGTATTTAGCTTACTTGAACTTACTAATGTAACTTTTCTTGGCTCACTCTTTTCCTATTGGCAAATAAAAACATGTCTTTAGGAAATAAATGAATATATATGATAATGTTATTTAGAGATTTTTAGTGTCTGAATTTGTTAAATGTTCATTGCATTTGAAAGACTCATTGAAAAAATAGACTAGCTCGCTTTAGGTTACCTTACCTTACGCAAGAGATAAACTAGAAAGAGATATGAGCCAATACATCATGTAAGACTTAAAGGTACTGTGAGCAGCAGCGCTCGTACTGGTTTAAAACGGTACTGCAGCTCATGAGTGGAAATGGCCACATACAACATGTTCAAAATGAATTTAAAAAACTGGTCCATAGACAATCAGACTAATCTCCACTGTCACTGCTATATGTCCTTTCAGTAAATTGTATGTACATAGACTCTACAGTTTTATGAAAGGTTTATTCTAATGTGATGTATTTGTGTCTTGTTTTAGGATGACTTTTTAACAACTGTCCAGGGACTGCAGATGAAAAATAGCAGGTTGGCTTACTCTGGTGCATTTACAGAAATGTTAATGAATGTGCACTGTCCCTGTAAAATAAACCAATAAATAAAAAAAATAAAAAAAATAAAAACAATGATCTCTTTTCTGATTGGACGATAGGCAATTGCAGTTTTAGAACCAAAACAAAAAATTTAAACAAAAACTTGACCAACATATTTTTAATTGATAATAATTCAACTGTTCCATTGTTATCAGTAAAAACAATACTTGATTTAAACATGTTTACATCATATCCTGGTACACATGTGGATAATTTTTATGAAATATATGGCACCTTTAAGTGTGACCAGAGAAAATGACTTCCTACTCAGAGTTATACCTATAATGCTTTACTAAAAGTTGAAATACAGCAATTTGTGTTTCCATCTCTCTGCCTCTTCCTTATTCAACACACACACATATTCTTGGAAGCGAATGTGAGCCATATTAAATGTGACTTCTCTGCTGAGCAGTAACACGAGCACTGGTGGTTAGTTTTTTTTTATGTTTCACAAGCGTGCAAATATTTAATAGATATACAGGATGGAGTACTTTGACACTGCTTTCCCCCTAACTTACGACAAGATAAATTATAAAATAGACAAGTTTGCCAGTTAAGGTTTGTTTTATATAAGTGTAGTGCTCATTCACGTTACAGAGCAGTCGGGCGTCTCACTGGGAGGCCATGGATCGTGTGACGCAGACGAGAATATACAAGCTGTTTGTGGTTGGAGATGTTCGTTGCTATACAGGCTGAGACCTAACTTGATATGTATGAAACATGATGGCAACAGCAGCAGTCTAAACCTGAAATGTGTGTGTTGGGGTCTGCAATTTGGTTTCTGCACACTGTAGCATTCAAAGGCTCATTTTCACTACAATGTCACTCTCTCCACAAGTATTTGGTTTACAACATATTCCAAAATGCCTAGTACTAATATGAGGCTGTGCGATTGTCAGAAATTACTGTTGTGTAAAATAGGCTTTAGAGAATTTATCTGTTTATCTGTTTAATGATTTTGTGATGTGTGGTTAAGTGCCATGACTGATTAAAAAAAGAGAAAAAGTGACAATGAGTGGGTTAAAAAAGTGGATTCTTTGGAGGCTTAAGTCCCTTGACTCTGCTAAAAAGAGCATAAAGAGTTTCACTTCACCATTGTCTCAGTCAAAACCTGGATTTAAGTCCTACCAGAAAGCTCTTTTGACAAACTGTGTGCTCTGCATTAACATATACATTCATGCAAAGAATCCTTGAGATGTTGGATTAGTCCATGCCCCTTCTCTTAAAAGGTTTTGACTGGGACTTTCTGCTTCAGCAGTGCCTCTTTCACCTCAGACAACTTAGAGTTCTTTCATCTTAGAGCAGGAAATTATTCAGATGTATAACATTGTGCTCCTTAATGCCGTCATTTATTTAGGGTTATTATAATTTACTGCAGTACAAGAGATTACATGCTTGTTGAACACAGCTATGTTGTTGCCCAACAAGTGCACCCCAGCTGTCAGAGCTCTCCTCCTCCACATCAACGTCAGAGACAGGCTCTTCAGGAAATGATTAAACTTTATGAATCAGTGTTACGTTTCGGTTAAAGTACACATTTCCTGTAAATGTGTGTTCCTCTTCTGCCTTGTACCATCATCATCAGGGGCACAGCACATTACACTTCCTACAGGAGACCTCTCATATATCACCCATGTTTTAATACTCCCCAAATATCCCTTCATCTCACCCTCATTGCAACACATGTTACAGTTTTCAATGTTGTGAAATGTGCTTTCACTTTTGATTATTTATCCTCCCATTCCCGCACTTTTTCTGAATGGATACAGAAACTGCATTGACACGCATGGAGCTCAGAGTAGAAATATTTCACCAGAGGAAGTTGCTAAAAGAGATCACACAAGCTGCGTCATGCTCACGATGGGCTGGGATGACCCCATTGTAAACCTGGGGGATGACCCTTGACCTTTTGAGAAGCGATGAAATGGAGGGAAGCCTCCCATTTCCCACTAGAAAAAAAAAATCATTCAGAGTTTGAGAATGGGTTTTTAATGAAACTGCCTTTTGAAGATAAAGAGCAGGAAACAGCTTAAACAAGTGTCTGCTACCATTTAAAAATGATCTTAGCAGCCAGGTGTGTTTTTATCTTTTATCTAAATTTCTCAGTGTTATCAGACCCAAGATGACACTTCAACAGAACTACACTAAAAACAGTTTACTGTGCTGTTCCCAGGTTTACAGTTGGATAATGATTGCCAATGTCTTCTTATCCTCTTCTTGTGCCTGTGCAGTCAGGTAAATCTGTCATTGAAAAATTCCACTTCCCATTCCACAACCCATTTCTTACTCATCTACAGTATCTACCTTTTGCAATGCATAATTAATATGCATGATGTAAACTTTCTGTTCCTGTTTCTTAGTTAAACTGCCTACATGGCTTTTTAATCATATCCACCACTGTCCTTCCTGCCACCTTTCCTAATAATGCTCCACCTTTTCCTACAGGATTTGTCATCTGCTGAGCGAGGTGTGCCGTGTGACCTCATGTAACATGTAGTAGGCGGCTTGGGAGCGGGACAGTGAGAGGAAATTGCGTAGGTTAAAGGAAGCAATGGCTGTTTAGACCTTGAACCTGTTCTCCAGTTATCGACATAGCCATTAGTTGTACTCCTGTGGCCGTCAGTAGTGATGAACTCAGTATAGGGATAGGATATGAGTAAGATGGTCTGTAGGCATGTGCTACAAAAGGGGTAAGGTCATAAGCGAGTGCATGCGAAGCATGAGGTGGGACATTTCCGATGTTCTCTGTAAAACAGACATCTGGGGTCATGTTACAGTAATAATTTTCTCTGCCACATAGAGGCATATGGAGGACATTAACAGTGGCTTTAATGCCACCGGATGAAGATACATATCAGTGACAGCATTGACACTGACCACACACAGCCGATGCCGATCCACTGCGTCCTTAAGTACGGTGTCTCGTGTTCACTTCTATTTTTACCAACAGGCGCTGAAAGCCTCTTGAAGCTCCTTGTCAATGGGCATCTCATTCCAGCACCACCAGCATGTCACCATTTTATTAAGTTGTCATTACTTATGGCCACCGCGCTGCTGCTCTGCCTGGGGTTGTCGCAAATAGATCAGCAAAGATTGGCTGCACCGCTGCTGTGCTCCCTAAAGGTCAGGCCGTGAGCGGCGTGTTGCAGCACATCTCACTCCAGCCGCGAAGATCAATGCAGGTAGCCGGGCTGCCGTTAGTTTGACTAATGCTGATAAATGGAGCTGATCGGGACAGTGCAAAAAGACAGAAGCTGATGAAGAGTACCTTCATGTGTCTGTCCACACAGCCCTCTGTTTTGGGTAAACAAATAAAAAGCTTATTTGGACTTAAGAGGTGATGAGATACAGGGCCATGGGAGAGGAATCTCAATGGATGTGGTGGATGCAAACACAATCCACATTAGAAATGCACTATTTGTTTATAGCATAAGTAAACCATTCTGCTTTTTAATGCTAACATTTTTATATTAGCTATATATATCAGCTATTCCTACTGTATTAATTATTTGTTATTTTCCTAGGGTGACCAGATTTTTAGACCCAAAAACTAGGACATATTTTCTTATTAATCACGATGCATTTGAACTTACCAAGTGACAAAAAAGCTTGAAATTCATACAGTTTTCTGTCATGTAATTAAAGTACATGACTGCTAGGGTTTAAGTTTTACATTTTATTGGCAATTTATTGACATTGTAAATAATTTTAGTGGCAAAAGTCTTTAGACAAATGTGTTTTAAGTTTCTTCTGCTTTTCCATTGGTTAAAATGGGGACAGCTGGGACATGGTTTGTTGAAAACTGAGACATTTGAGTGTTTTTACAGATTTGTCTTGGGACATGGGAAAAGGAGCCTAAAACTGGATTGTCCCGGTTAAACAGAGACGTCTGGTCACCCTACAGCCAAATATATTCTTTTTATAAAACATTTTAAAACGTATATAAATGCAGAAAGAATAGGCATTCCTCAAAGTTGCTGGCTTTTTCAAACTATAAAAAAATAAAAAGAATAAAAGGTTTCTTATGTCACGCTCTCCCCTCACTTCATATATCGAGCTAATTCTCGTCTCGGCAGCTCTTTAGGTGTGTGAGTCGACACATCAGCGCTCCTGTTTATCAAAGCTATTATCACCTCACCACTCCCGTGTCACCCAGAGAGAAGAAGAAGGAGCGGGAGGTGCCCACACACCTGCAACGGGCCCCTGCGGTGTGTGGGACGGGGGACGGGGGGCAGCAGTGTTGTTGTTGACCCACAGCAGTCAGTGCTCGTGTGAATGACTCTACCAGAGACAGGATCCATCCCAGACTACACAGGTTAACCAGCAGCATGTGTTCTCCTCAGTCGGCAAAGACAAAACTCAGAGAGAAGCCACTGTGGGAAAAAATACCTTCAGTCTTTCTTTGCTGAATCACTTGGAGCTGAACATGTGCTGCTCAAAAAGTCACTAAATATTGCCAATATCATTGCATAATCCCACAAAAAGACTATTAATACAAACTGCATTATTGTTTTCTCCCCTGTTCTCTCGCTACAAACTTTTAAATAGAAATAGTGTTCTGTAAAATTTAAGAATTGAATAGGAAGATACCAAAAAATAGTCTATAACATTATGATGACGCCTGAGCTGAGCCTGAGTAAACCTGTTTTTATGTAAAATAAAAGGACAGCGCTTCTGACGCTTATTAAAATCTTTAAGGGTCGCTCGCTTTGTCATCACTTTTTTAGAAAATAGTCGCTAAGGAAGTCTAAAAAGTCACTAAATCTTGCCAATATCATTGCATAATCCCACAAAAAGACTATTAATATAAACAATACAAAGAATAGTGGCCTGTAAAATTTAAGAATTGAATAGGAAGATACCAAAAAATAGTCTATAACTTTATGAGCCTAAGCTGAACCTGAGTAAACCTGTTTTTATGTAAAATAAAAGGACAATCTTTAAGGGTCGCTCACTTTGTCATCACTTTTTTAGAAAATAGTCGCTAAGGAAGTCTAAAAAGTCACTAAATCTTGCCAATATCATTGCATAATCCCACAAAAAGACTATTAATACAAACTTTTAAATAGAATAGTGGCCTGTAAAATTTAAGAATTGGATAAGAAGATACCAAAAAATAGTCTATAACATTATGATGATGCCTGAGCTGAGCCTGAGTAATCTGTTTTTACGTAAAATAAAAGGACAGCGCTTCTGACACCTTATTAACATTTTTAAGGGTCACTAGTCACTTTTTTAGAAAACAGTCGCTAAGGAAGTTTGAAAAGTCGCTAAATCTAGTGACAAATTTGCTAATTTGGCAACACAGATTTGGCTCAGGCCTTACCAAGTTAAAATAAACCGTGACAAGTTACTTATTACTGTTTTTTTCACTGTTGCTATTGCTGTTTTATCACAAAATTGCTTGTCGTGCCCAGTGCTTATGTCTTTAGGGATTTATAAACTGATTCATAAAAAGGAAATGTGAACAATAAAATAATGAAGGAAAAAAACAAAACAGAAATGGGCAGGGGAACCACAGTATAAAAATGTGCTGTCTGATACTTCCTCTGCACTAAACTGGCTCCTCATTCATCCCGCCCCCCTCTCTCTGTGCTCCTCTCTCTCAGCTGCTCTTCCTCCCCTCCCCGCTCCTGTGCTGGACACTCCAGCTCTCTCTTCCCCCTGCTCGCTCGCTCAGGCAGTCTGCTGGAGCGGCACACACGGATTAGAGGCTCACTGTGAGTGGCTGCTCAAAGACAAGCTCAGAGCAGACAGAAGACACAGAGAGATAAACAGGAGGAGGATAAACTATAGGTGTGTGGATACAACACTGATTTAAGTTTCCTGTAAAGGCTCTACACCTCTCAGCTTATCCCAGGTGAGGGTAAACCTGGAGCAGGACAAGACCAAGGGACTATCTCAGCTGGACCTCCACAGTGGGAGCCATGTGAGCAGCTCTTCCCACTTCACAGCACATTTTGCCCCCCAACATTCTGGACTCTAAGCCGGAGAGCCCTGGAGAGGATTTTTTTTGTACCATTTTTATCTGGAGTCTCCACTTTGAGGGTTGCTTTGGGATTGTGACGGGACTACCCCAGTGGGAGACGCACATCTTGGGGCACTGTTTGGAGTGTAGGTGCCCCCTGGTCCGGAGGCCAGCCAGCAGCACTCCAGCACCATCATGGATTACCTGTTGGGGATGTTGGGGATAGTGGTGCTGCTGTGCGGCGCCGTGCAGCCAACGAGAGGACTAGAGCCCAAGCACAACGTACCCAGGCTAAAGCTGTCATACAAAGGTTAGTCCGCTCTGACTCCGGGACATGCAGAACCACGCTGGTGTGTGCGGCTGCGGCTTTTATCCTACACCAGCTGGTCCAATAGTTTCTCCTCTTTGCCTGTGGGTGCTCTTTTCTCCTCATTCATTCTTTCTCATGTTGAGTACCCTTTTTTCTCTATTTCTGTAAATGCTTCCCCTGCCTCATTGTCCCTCTTGGTCACTACACAGTATCTAAATATATTTCTCTCTCCCATTAACTTACTCCTCATTCACTAACATGCATGTGCCGGATTCTCAGAGCTACATGCTATTCTTTTTTTACAAATAGTCAGATTGGTTCCATATGCTGAGGGAAGGGCGCTTGCCTCAAGTTAAATGTATATATTGGCCCTTGTACCATTTTTTCCCCATGTGTTGTCCCTTCTGCTGGTACAGTACAGCCCAGTTAAGTGCCTCTGTTTTAATGGCTTCTGTCCACAAAACTCCTGAAAAAAGGACTGGTCTTTCTTTATTGGCTCTGTTTTGCCGACTTCTAATTACACCATCCACGCTTGAAATTTTGATTTAATTCAGAGGCAATAAATCATTTTTAGCAGACCGGAGACTGAGAGGGAGCTACTTAATGTGTCTTTTTATATCAGGCGTGTGTAAGTTTTTGACATGCACAGCAAACATGTTATTCTCACAGCTTGTATGTTATTTTGAGGGGAGACTGCGGAGTGCCGGTTCTTCCTCTCCTCGCTCTCTGTCTGGTCTCCTCTCTCACACCCTACGCTAAATCAGGCTCTTTGTAATAGCAGACTTTTCATCTTTGAGCTAGAAATAACCGGTACAAACATATTTGGCATATTTTAGCAAGTTTTTTAATGTCAGTGAAGAAGGAGGAGGCCATTGTGGTCGTAAGTCCTAAAAACGAAACACGAAAAGTATATGGCTCGGCGTGTGGTCTGGTCGATTCTATATTTTGGTGGAGTTTCTTTTCATAAAACAAAAATTTATGTGCCATGCTTTAACAGCTGAGGACATGTTCTTAAAGGGCTTTTTTGTGTCTTTTGACTGTCACCCAAAGCTGAGGTTGCCCATAGATTAAACCCACGT
Source organism: Bostrychus sinensis (assembly GCA_020698575.1). Taxonomy (NCBI): domain Eukaryota; kingdom Metazoa; phylum Chordata; class Actinopteri; order Gobiiformes; family Eleotridae; genus Bostrychus; species Bostrychus sinensis. Next base: position 5,666,089 of record CM036239.1, read on the forward strand.
TGAAACGGTCTTTTCCTCGTGCAGAGAGAGTCAGTACGATGCCTGTCTCTCTAATTGCTCTTCTAACTTTAGCCGTCTCATTTTCTATAACTTATGTTTAGAGGCTTGCTATATGACATGCTTTATTCTTTGTATGGAACACAGGATGTAATTTTGGTATTTTTTCACTTTTGCATCCAAAAGTGAATTGTCCAGGACAGTGTTTCCCAGCCAGGGGTACGGGGACCCCTAGAGGTACGCGAGCACATTGCAGGGGGAACATGGAGTTATTTGATCATAGTGCTCTAAATCAGGACTAACCTAGGACTAAGGGATAAAACTAGGATTAATAGAAAAATGTTTATATTAAAGAAAGTCAGGGGACAAAGGGACTAAACTACAACTAAACCAGGTCAAAACCAGGACTAAACCAGGACCAAAACCAGGACTAAACCAGGACTAAAACCAGAACTCAACAAGGAATAAATCAGGTCTAAAACTAGAGCTAAACCAGGACTAAAACCAATACTAAACCAGGTCAAAACCAGAACTAAACCAGGACCAAAACCAGAACCAAACCAGGACCAAAACCAGAACTAAACCAGGTCAAAACCAGAACTAAACTAGGACCAAAACCAGAACTAAACCAGGACCAAAACCAATACTAAACCAGGTCAAAACCAGAACTAAACCAGGACCAAAACCAGAACTAAACCAGGACCAAAATCAGAACTAAACCAGGTCAAAACCAAAACTAAACTAGGACTAAAACCAGAACTAAACCAGGACCAAAACCATTACTAAACCAGGTCAAAACCAGAACTAAACCAGGACCAAAACTAGAACTAAACCAGGTCAAAACCAGAACTAAACCAGGACCAAAACCATTACTAAACCAGGTCAAAACCAGAACTAAACCAGGACCAAAACTAGAACTAAACCAGGTCAAAACCAGAACTAAACCAGGACCAAAACCAGAACTAAACCAGGACCAAAACCAGAACTAAACCAGGTCAAAACCAGAACTAAACTAGGACCAAAACCAGAACTAAACCAGGACCAAAACCAGAACTAAACTAGGACCAAAACTAGAACTAAACCAGGTCAAAACCAGAACTAAACTAGGTCCAAAACCAGAACTAAACTAGGACCAAAACCAGGTCAAAACCAGAACTAAACTAGGACCAAAACCAGAACTTAACCAGGACCAAAACCATTACTAAACCAGGTCAAAACCAGAACTAAACTAGGACCAAAATCAGAACTAAACCAGGACCAAAACCAGAACTAAACCAGGACCAAAACCAGAACTAAACCAGGTCAAAACCAGAACTAAACTAGGACCAAAACCAGAACTAAACCAGGTCAAAACCAGAACTAAACTAGGACCAAAACCAGAACTAAACTAGGACCAAAACCAGAACTAAACCAGGTCAAAACCAGAACTAAACTAGGACCAAAACCAGAACTAAACTAGGACCAAAATCAGAACTAAACCAGGACCAAAACCAGAACTAAACCAGGTCAAAACCAGAACTAAACTAGGACCAAAACCAGAACTAAACCAGGTCAAAACCAGAACTAAACTAGGACCAAAACCAGAACTAAACCAGGACCAAAACCAGAACTAAACCAGGACCAAAACCAAAACTAAACTAGGACCAAAACCAGAACGAAACCAGGACCAAAACCAGAACTAAACCAGGTCAAAACCAGAACTAAACTAGGACCAAAACCAGAACTAAACCAGGACCAAAACCAGAACTAAACCAGGACCAAAACCAGAACTAAACCAGGACCAAAACCATTACTAAACCAGGTCAAAACCAGAACTAAACTAGGACCAAAACCAGAACTAAACCAGGACCAAAACCATTACTAAACCAGGTCAAAACCAGAACTAAACTAGAACCAAAACCAGAACTAAACCAGGTCAAAACCAGAACTAAACTAGGACCAAAACCAGAACTAAACCAGGACCAAAACAAGAACTAAACCAGGATTAAAACCAGAACTCAACAAGAAATAAACCATGTCTAAAACCAGAACTAAACCAGGACTAAAACCAGAGCTAAACCAGGAATAAACCAGGTCAAAAACCAGGACTAAAACCAGAACTCAACAAGACATAAACCGTATCAAAACCAGAACTAAATCAGGAATAAACCAGGTCTAAATCTGAAATAAACTAGGTCTAAACCAAGTCTAAATCAGGTCAAACCAGGACTAAACCATGTCTAAAACCTAAAAACTAAACTAAGACTATACCAGGAATAAGCTGGATCTAAACCAGGACTAAACTAAGACTAAATCAGGACTAAGCCAGGTCCAAACCAGGACTAAATTAGGTTCTGGGGGCACACAAGACCAAAAAGGTTGGTGTAGGATACAGTTTCTACATTCTTCTGATGTTGAAGGGCCACTGTGCTCGCGGTGATGGATTTAAAAGGTGATGACACACGCGGACCATGTGATCAAATCAAATCTGGAAAACATCACAGACGAACTTTACCTGCATAAAGTCGTAAATCCCTCGGGCTCCATCGTGTCCTTTCACACGAAGAAGCTGAGCCGAGGCGTGATGGGAAAATGTCAGCCATTCTTTAAACCGCCATCTGTTTAAAGAATGTGAGTATGGTTCCCTCCTGCCCTCTTTTCTGATCCTCCGCACCGTTCAGTACGACGAGTTAACACACCGATGACAACAATATGAGACTAAAAGTATGTTACTGAGAGCTGCACTAACAACTGTGTCCAGAGAGAGACTTACAGGACGGTGCAAAAGTTTTAGCGAGGTGTGAAAAAAAATGCTCCAAGAGGGCTTTGATAAATACGGAATTGTATTTTTAATTTTTGTTATGAAGTTTTAGGAAAGGTCAATGATGTGCCAAAAATATTAACTTTGGTGTGAATCTAGATCACAGTTTAGATCCAGGAGTGTTTTAAGGCAGTGTTTTCCAACCAGTGGTGCGGGGACCCCTAGGGGTACATGGAGTTATTTGATCAAAGTGCCCTCTCAGAAAATATTTGGCTTTCAAAGACTTAAATGACCCTAAATCAGGACTAACCCTGGATTAAGGGATAAAACAGGGATTAACAGAAAAATCAGAACTGAACTAGGACCAAAACCAGAACTAAACCAGGAATAATCCAGGTCAAAAACCAGAATTAAACCAGGACTAAAACCAGAACTCAACAAGGAATAAAACAGGTCTCAAACTAGAACTAAACCAGGACTAAAACCAGTACTAAACCAGGTCAAAGCCAGGTCAAAAACCAGAACTAAAACCAGAACTCACCAAGAAATAAACCAGGTCCAAAACCAGAACAAAATCAGAAATAAACCAGGTCTGAATCTGAAATAAACTATGTCTAAACCAAGTCTAAATTGGGTCAAACCAGGACTAAACCATGTCTAAAACCTAAAAACTAAACTAAGACTATACCAGGAATAAGCTGGATCTAAACCAGGACTAAACTAAGACTATATCAGGACTAGGCCAGGTCCAAACCAGGACTAAATTAGGTTCTGGGGGCACACAAGACCAAAAAGGTAGGGAACCACTTAAGGTGCAACACTCACTAAAAGAACGAATTATCATTTTTAGTAGATTTTTCCAATTGTGAGATACGGCTAAGAGTTTTGTTGGTTAATGGAAAGAGCTTTTATCCCTGAACTAAAAGAGCTTAGATTTGAATGGTTCTAGTTTTTATTTTTATTCTTTTATTGTCCATTGATACACCTTTCTTTGTTCCTTGCTTTTCTTAAAAACCTCACTTTTGCACAGTGCTGTGGATGAATGTTTGTGCCACGTTTTGGCGAGAAGCCTCAACACTCTCTTTGTTAGACTCTAGCAATGCCTTGCTGTGTAATTTTGAGTTTGTTTTACCCATTTAAAATCTGTCAGCTCTGGCACGTGTTCATAATGAAACACCTGGTTTAGCCACTTTGCCGTTTTCCGAGCCATTTGCGTTGTCTGTGGCGGTTTTGTGAGAGCGTTTGGATCCGTACAAACTGCTGTACTGTGGTGCACGCTCTCGACTGTGTCAGCGTCTTTGTGTGTCACTTCTCACCAGCGTCTGCGCGTCTCTGTGTGTTCGCGGGGCTCACAGGTGTTTGATGGCTCTTTCGATGCCTGTCAGAGGACAATTCACAGTTAACACCCACGCAGCAGCGGAGGTAAGGAGGAGGAAGGGGAGGATGGAGAGAGCCAGGCGGAGAGAGCCGCAGAAGGAGGCGAGGCGATCAGATTTAATGAAGGAAAACGCTGGCAGACTTACAGTAGACGACACAGGAGGAAATAGGAGGACGGTTGTTAAGTGAAGTGTCATTCATCCCCCCCTCTCGCTGTGCAAAGCCGGCATAGTAATTAAGTCAAATAAACAACAAGAAGGAATCCTCTTGGGAAGGAAAGTCAAGCAAGCGCTGAGCAAAACAGTCAGCCAGGCCCTTGAGTTGGACACACTGGGACTTTTGCACCGTACTGTACATGTTTTTGCCACATTTTGGTAAGAAGACTCCACTAGTTGTAGTTTGGAGTGTGTTTTATCAGTGTAAAATCTGTCAGCTCTGGCATGGAGTGTAACACTTGCAGGACTTGTGATTTGGGGGCAGCTGAGCATGCGAGGCCTGTCCCGTGAAATGCCTCTTAAATGGGCGCTGATGACATGCCTCCGGGGACGCATCTAGTCGGACAAAATGAGTGATTTTTTCGCCGCGGGAGGAGGGCAGGCACACGACTGCAGAGTGAGCAGTTTGCGAGGTGAAATGGCTGAGGAATGGCAGCAGGTAGATACAATGACCTCTCCTGGGAGGGACGCCGAGCAACTGCACAGTCAATGATTTCCCAGTGGGGTCAGTTAGACATTCAAAGTGATGTGACTGCACAGGGACAGAGCCATGATCACAGGAGTTAATGATTTTCTCTTCTCCTTCAGACTGAAATAGCTTTTACTTTTCTCATCAGAAGTAATATAAGAAGTGAAACTGAAGTCTGGGTGTAAAATAATCTCACTTAAAAAAAAGATAACAGCCGTGGATATTGTATAACCTCTGATTCATGGAGAGTTATGCTTAAATTGTTCATTTGAAGCAACATTTTTAGCTTTTGTTTGAAGCAAGTGCAGGTTTAGAGTTAGTGTTCCCAATAATCTTCCAGAAATACATAGTAAAATGCAGCAGTGCCATTCCAAAACCCAATATACTCTACGCATAAATAATAAAATACTGTGATGATATTTATGATCTAGTAGTATCCAGTTAGTAAAGCTTATCCAAATGAATATTTTCACACAGCTACACAGTACTTTTGAGTCCCATTGAATTGCGAAATTGAAGAAAACGCCTGCACCCTTCCGCAGATCAATGCATATCTGCACTCAAGCACATTCCTCACGCTGTACAGTAAGTAACGATCAGGAGGAACACTGACCCCTAAAGGTCAATTGATTGCACCGACAACAGACAGAGCGTCAAATAAATGCCAGCACTGTGAGACAGACAGCCGAAGTGACCTTATTGTGATCTCTTAAAGGATTGCCAGAGACAGAGAGAGTGAAAGTCCAAAGTGCTCATTAAAGAACATGATAATTAGTACGGGCCTTGTTAATTATGTACCCTGCCGTATGACCTTTTAATGCCTTCACAGCCGCCCCTTTGCTCGACGGTTAAGTGGGTGGAAATGAAAGACAGAGTGCGACTGAGAAAGAGACTCGGGGAATCTGGAACTGGCTTGCAACCCTTCAAAATAGACACTCAATGTGGAACCGCACTAAACACAGTCTGGCCCCAGTGCCATAATAAGCCTGTCTGTGTGACTCTCTCTGTATGAGGAAGAGGAAAAGGGGGGGTGGACTCCCTGGTAGTAGAAATGCTGTCCGTTTGTGGGTGTTTGCATGTGCGTCGTGCAGGCGCTGCTCGGATTTTCATTCTTTATTTGTGAGTAAGCATGTGAGTAAAAACCCGAGTATTTCTGCGTTTCTCTCCAGTTTAGCCCCTTTTGTTGGATGTGACCAGTGTGGGCTGAGGCTGACTGAGCGGATGTAGATAATTATAAGGTGTTCATGCAGCGTGCCAGCTCCAGAGATGTCGGCCTTCATCACTCTCCCTTTCCCTCTCTTTCCTCTTTCACATCAACCCTTTATTTCTGGCCCCCTGTTCGCTTTCCTTCGAAGCTCGGTTGCTATTTAAGAAACCACAACACCGCAGACCCTAAGTACTCCTAAAGAAGTCTCCAAGTGTGTTAGCGTGTGTGTGTGTGTATGTGTGTTTGTCATTTCTTTGGTTGCTTTTCTTGTCTCTTTGATTGCAGCTCAGTTGATACATATCTTTTTGGCTAGCCTTCTTTTCAACTTGGATGTCGTGAACGCTCACAGTGAACTGCTGCTACCACGTTCCAGCTGAAAAAGCCAGTGTTTTACAGAGAACTGCCTTTTCAGCTTAAGCCTCGCTGTAAAATGGGAATACATCCACATCCCAATATTGTCCATGTTGTGTCCATTGTGCATGCATGTGTTTATCTTTTGGGAAAATGCATTCCCCTAATGTTTTGTTATGCGTAGGTACGCAAATCTGCAAAGTTTACGGTAAATTACTGGCAGCTGTTGTTACCAGAGTCTTACTGTAAAAGAAAAATCTGGTGAAAATATAAAACTTTACAATGAATTAGCTTAATTTTTCCATTACAGTACCATAAAACAATCTTTTTTATGCAGATCAGGGACAGTGAGGCATAGACAAACAGAAAAAGTCACCAGATTATTTTTTACAGTAAGCTGCCAATATTTTACCGTTAAATGTTACAGATTTTTTTTAGAGCCACTGCAAAAAAAAAAAAAAAAAAAAAAAAAAAAACTTTACATTAAAATATTGGCAGCTGTTGTTGCCAGAATTTTACCATAAAAAAAAAAAATCTGGTGACTTTTAAATTAAACTAAGCACTTTTTCTGTTTGTCTATGCCTCACTGTCCCTGATCTGCATAAAAAAGATAGGTTTTATGGTACTGTAATGGAGAAAATTTAGCTAATTCATTGTTTTGTTTTGTTTTTTTTACTGTAAAACTCTGGCAACAACAGCTGCCAAAATGTTACTGTAGATGTCACAGATTTTTTCTACAGTCATATGTACGTACATGGCTGTGTGTGTGTTTCCATGCACAAATGAGTGCTTATGTTGCTGTGATTATTATGTATTTTTAAAGTTAGTTGTTGGTGATTATTTGGAGAAAACGGGGTAGTGGTCTGTTAGTTTGTACTTCAACCGACTCCTTTTGGGCAATATTTTGAGGGATTCTTTGTTGTTTATATACTGGAAATACATGTATATTTAGTTGCCTAAATAAACTCAATAAACTAAACATGTTATAGAAAAAAAGATGCTAAAAAAGTAATATTGTGTAAATTTGAAAGATATAGATTTTGGCCTTTTCATTATTGCAAAATAATCACAATTTAAATAAAAAAAAAATATTTGCACTGAATCTAATAAACATGTTTTACAATTCTTCTTTTCTTTTGGCTTTTTACTTTTGCGGTTGCTGAAAGCCTCTCCATTTATCCGGGCTTGGGACTGGCTCTGGCCCCTTGTGGCTGGATTATGCTTATGATGGCTCATAATTATGTTTCAAATACTTTCCCTTTTCCACTTTATTGTAATTTTGTAACATGCACTTGCCTGTACGAATCAGAAACTATCATGTTTTTTGTTTGTTTGTTTGTTTTTTTAGCCTCCTTGACCCTTTAAGGAAAACACAATCACTGTCTGCCACAAAATATTTGCAGTAATGTGACAATACTTTAAAAAAATATATTATTTAGAGAAACTGTTTAAGAAAAGTAAGCATTTAAACAAAAGTGAAGTGAGGAAAAAGGTGAATGAACTCTGAGAAGAAGTAGTATTTGCAGTACATTTTAGTCTGTGTGTACATAAGCGGTGTATGGATGCACAAATACCCAGTGCCTTCGTCTGTGTTTGGCGTTTTTGGCTTGGGTTACAGCCCGGTGCGGACTGCTGAACTGTGGGTATGAGCGGGGTCCGCCACCTGCTAAGGCTCGTCAGTCAGACGGACACGGGGCGCACCACTCAATCAGCGCAGAGTCGAGTTACAAATGAGGGGGACATCTCTGCAGAAAGAGGGACCCGGGGCAGCAAAAAAAAAACACAGAGGGAGACAGGGAGTGGCAGGGAAAAAAGTGAAAGTTGAGCATGTGATGATTTTGGCATAACACCGTAATTGCAAGGATATGTAATGTTGTTAATCTTGCTTCTCCCAGTACTTTAAATGTCACTTTAAGGTCACTCGTCTTTTAAGCTCTTAATGATCTGGGTAACTTGGACAGAAATGCTTTCTCTCATTTGGTCTCGTTAAATATAATTGGCTGCACAATATATTCCATCTATCAGAACTTTTAGTTAAACTACAGTGACCCAAAAACAAACAAACAAACAAAAGCATTTCAAATTTAAAGGTGCTATGAGCAGTATATATTCATAAAAATAACCCACATGTGCCAACATGTTTAAATCAAATATTAGTTTTGCTGATAACAATGGCACAGGTGAGTTATTATCAATTAAAAATATGTTTTACATAATGGCCATGGGTTTGTTTACATTTTTTGTTTTGGTTCTAAAACTGCATTGCTGATAAGATAAGATAAAATAAGATAAGATAAAATAAGATAAGTTAAGATAAGATAAGATAAGATAATATAAGATAAGATAAAATAAGTTAAGATAAGTTAAGATAAGATAAGTTAAGATAAGATAAGTTAATATAAGATAAGATAAAACAAGATAAGTTAAGATAAGATAACTTAAGATGAGATAAGTTAATATAAGATAAGATAAAATAAGTTAAGATAAGTTAAGATAAGATAAGTTAATATAAGATAAGATAAAACAAGATCAATTAAGTTAAGATAAGATAAGTTAAGATAAGATAAAATAAGTTAAGATAAGTTAAGATAAGATAAGTTAATATAAGATAAGATAAAACAAGATCAATTAAGTTAAGATAAGATAAGTTAAGATAAGATAAGATAAAACAAGATAAGTTAAGTTAAGATAAGATAACTTAAGATAAGATAAGATAAGTTAATATAAGATAAGATAAAATAAGATAAGTTAATATAAGATAAGATAAAATAAGTTAAGATAAGATAAGTTAATATAAGATAAGATAAAACAAGATCAATTAAGTTAAGATAAGTTAAGATAAGTTAATATAAGATAAGATAAAACAAGATCAATTAAGTTAAGATAAGATAAAATAAGTTAAGATAAGTTAAGATAAGATAAGTTAAGATAAGGTAAGTTAAGTTCAGATAAGATATGTTAAGATAAGATAAGTTAAAATAAGATAAGATAAGATTAGATAAGTTAAAATAAGATAAGATGAGATGAGATAAGTTAAGTTAAGTTTATTTTCATTGCAAGACTGTTCCAGCATTATAACAAAATGACATTGATATCCCTGGACTTAAAAACTGGATAAAAACAACACACAATCCCAACAATAAATAATCCATATAAATGATGACAGTAGTAAACCAGGCAACCATATAAGCAGCATTGTTCTGTGCAAATACAGCAGCGTATGATTGGTCGCTGTTCGTCCAATCAGAAAAGATATCACTGTTTTGATAAAAACTGCAGTACCGTTTCCAAACCAGTACGAGCGCTGCTGCTTACATTACCTTTAATACTTTTCTTCTCAATTTAGTTCTGGTTTAGCCTTGTGTTTTTATTTTTTCTTAAAAATTTGACCCAGTTTTTCCTTTTTTTTGCATCGAATTGCGCTTACTCTGCCAGTTACATTGTTATCACAGTATTCATCATAGTTACGGTTTGTTTTTCTGATATCACGCAGTTTTACAAACCATCAGTGAAAAAATATTACACAGTATCCGCACTGAATATCATTGTACACAGTGGAAATAACAATACGTGGCCATTTATTTGTGCCTGCGCCGCATTATAGATGTGTGCACTGTCACAGTTTGCCGGCAACAATTTCAGATGTGTAGCCTTGCCTCATTAATTTCTAATAAAATGGCAGCGCTGACATTCGGCTCCACGTCGCAGCTGACAGGCCGCGCTAACAGGCGGTGGCTCCAGACATGACCACGCTAACCACAGCCCGCTTCCTCTCAAAGTCCATCCATCAAAAAAAAACTGCCTCACAATTGCACATCTCCCACCGTCAAGAAGCAAGAGCACTGTGTTGTTTTTTTTTCTTTTTGTGTGCAGGAAATAGCCCATTATATCTCTGTTTTCATATTGAAGTAAGTTGCTTTTTTATTTGCATACAAAAGTCAGTGTGCATTTGTGAGCGCGGCCAAGTCTGTGTGGGCTTGAGTAAAATGGGAAGCAGAGAGAAAGAGAGGGAGAGAGGGAGAGACGGGCTGGCCTTGTTATAGTGGCAGTATTTAGCGGTGTGTGAGTGGGTTTTCTGTGGCCAGGCCTCGAGCCGTCTGTGGTCTCTGTGGTCCAGCCGGCCAATGACAGGAGGAGACACACACTAATGAAACGGTTCCATATTCAACCGCTTTACTCGCTCTGGACTCATGTTTCCTTCCTTTTTATTTGCTGTCATTACTTTTGATTTCTCTTCCTGTCTCCCTTAGTCTTTTTGCCCTCTCTGCTTCTTCTTTTTTTTTCTTTCTCTTGTCAACTCTCCCAGTATATGCAGCTCTTATACGTGATGTCCTTCCTCACTTACTGGCTTTCGGTCTCAAGGGAAAAGAGGAATGTCTTTGTGGTGACAGGGAAATCTAGCAGTCGGCTTAAATAAGACAAATGGTGCTGTATGGTCAGATTCATCACATCCTTAAAGCACAAGTCATATACAGAGATTTATGTGGTTTGCAACAGAGCAGCATTTTTCTGTTGAGAGGATATTTAAGGGACCAACGTATCAAAGTAAAATGTTTTATTATTGAAGGCACTGTTATGTGTATAGGGGACATTTGAATGACCATAAGTGCTTCTACTCTTCTTAATACTGCGCCCAATAACAGTGAAAATACTACTATTACTACCTTTACCACTATTTCTGCTACTTCCATACTTTGTACTACTACCACTGCTAATGGTATCTGTTACTTCAGAATAATATTATACTCAACAAAGATGCAAATAACAAATAACAAATAATAATACATACTATATAATTATAACTACTACACTGTAAAATTAAAAACTCAAGGCAACAGGATCCCCCAAGACTTTTTGAGTTTTGGGGCCAACTCAAAATCTCAAATTTCATATTTTTTGTTTGCCTAATTTAACAATCATACGTCTAAAAACTTTAAATTTTAAGTTTTATTCTCTATATTTATTTTTTTAATCTCATCTTACAGCCACCTTACTATCCATTATAATACTTTTTCTGAACAATGTAAGTAAGTTGGCTTTAAAAAAATAATGATAGTGAGTAAAACCTAAAAGTTTTAAGATATTTTGTTGGCCCCAAAACTCAAAATCTTTAGGGATCTTGTTGCATTTTTTGAGTTTTTGCTGCTTTTTTTTTTTTTTACAAGTAGAGATATAAGCACTCAACAAAGATATTATTTGGGTAAAAGTAAAAAAATAAAGTTTACTACTAAATAATACATTGTAGGATTATAACCACTACTACCACTTCTTCTATTTCCACAGTTTCTGCTTAGTTTTTTGTTTTGTTTTGTTTTGTTTTTTTCTCACTTGCCCCTGTGGCTAGTATTTGTCAAAAGTTGATAGCCATTAATGTTTGTACTAGCTACAATTTAATTAGTTAAAAGTGAAAAAAATGTGGTTTTATGTATAGTCAGGAGTAAAATACAAAAACAAAAATGGTTAATCTTGGCAGAATAAATTGATGTAACAATATTGGCTGAACTTTTCCAGTATTGAATGGTGCGCTTCTGTTTTGCTGTAGTGCAATGGTAAAAAAGCAGTGTGAACTACATAGACCATGATCCTTTGCTCAGTGCAGCCAACATGATGAAATTATGATTAAGCACTAAATAATGGATGCACTAAAGGCTCGTCACAGCATTTTTAAAGAACATATTTTGTTATATTGAGCTTAAACCATGAGCTTTGCCACAGTATTGGAATAAATACTGTACAATAAAATTAATTTTGTGAAAATAATGTGAAATTTGGAAATCGTTACATCCCTAATGAATGGAATACACTCAAGCAGAGCAACATAAATTCAGGCTTAAGCTTTAAAGTTAAGATACACAATAGGTAGTGGTTAGAGGGAGGATTTGTCACCGGCCAAAATGAAAATCTACCTACATCTGACTGGGTTTGCCCTGGACTTCAGCGGCAAACTTATTTCTTATTTATGACCGTACGAGTCATTCATCAGTCAGCGTCGGCCTAAATGTTCCCACGCTTTTTTAATGAGATTTACCAGCGCCACGTGTACGGACAGCACAATTTCTGTCAGGACTGTCACTCCGCTGCTGCACCTGAGCGAGAAACCCGCCGGCTTAGGTTGTTTTATAGGGACGGTCGCCATGGAAACCAGCCCACACCTGCTCCCGTGCTTAGAGAAAAAAGAGAGAAAGAAAAGGAGCAGGGCCAACGTAGGGAGGTGAACTTTGGAGGTATGTGTGGATATCCCTGAAGCTTAGGATAATATTTGAACACTTTGTTAAGTAAAGCCCTCGGCACATTTTCCATTGGCTCTTTCTCTCTCTCTTTCCCTCTCGCTCATCTGTTTCACCGACACCTGCGTTTTGTGGCAAAGGCCGTCATAAGAGCAGCTAAATGTGAGCCGCACCACACACGGAGAATAAAAGAGGCAGCGCTGGGGGAAGTCTCGGCCAAACCAAACCACGGGAGATATTACTGTACTCTGTGTTTTACTTAAAGATAAACATTCTTAAGGCTGACTTTTTTTCCCAGCAGCCATTTTCCTTTTAAACCTGTCAATGGCACTTCCTTTTTGGAGAACACTGACAAAAACACACTTTTTCCACATTGCATCCTGCATTTGCATACTGAATTGACATTTATTCCATTTTGTTCATGCACGTTTTGGATTGCAGGGCTTACATGTATACATTAGTTCCAGGGCTGGACATTAACACTCACCGACCCAAAAATGTAGATAGATTTTCATTTTGGCGAGTAACACAAATACTCCCACTGCCACTTTGGCTGGTTGGATTTGATGAATTCCTGTTGTAGAGCTTAACTTTAAAGGTTAGGCCTGAATTTATGTTGCTCTTGAGTGTACACCGTTTAGCAGGGAAGTAACAAAATCCAAATCTTACGGTACAGTGTTATTACAATATTAATCTTATTGCAATATTGTGGGGAGGCTCATGGTTTTGTTCAAAAGCACAAAATAACAAAACGTATTCTTTAAAAATGCCCTGACGAGCCTTCATTAATGTGATATTTCAAAAGATTAAGACTGAAAAATGTATAATATTTCCCTATATTGGCTGCACTGAGCAAAGGATTATGGTCTATGTAGTTCATTCTGCTTTTTTACCGTTTTGCTGCAACAAAACAATGCATATTACCCACGGAAAGGCACCATTCAATACTATAAAAGTTCGGTTTTGTGAGATTTTTGATATTGTATATCAAGATATTGCCAATATTGTTACATCAATTTATTCTGCCAAGGTAAATCTTTTTTTTTTTTTTCTTTTAACCCTGCCTGAACATAAAACCACATTTTACATTTATTTAACAAATGAAATTGTGGCTAGTAAAAACACTAATTGGCTAGCAACTTTTGACAAATACATTTTTTTTTTTACAATATTACATGTCTGTGAAGTTAAACTGCTTTTGTACTGTAGCATGTACTGTAGATCCTCTGCAAAAGTTTTCTCATGTCACGCTTTCTGTGTAAACTACAGGAGCCGGTACGTTTATTTACAAAGCATTACTTCAGCATTTTTATGAATTGCTATTCATTTTCTAATTTTTCAGTGATAAACTTGTGAAATCCATCGCAAAATTAAGAGATTTACAACTAAGACAAGTGTTAATTCAGTGTCAAATGGATGTTAATTTATATCACTCATAAATAAACATTATTAACGAGGTTTATAACTGAATGGTGTTTATTAATTTTGCAGTAATGTTTTGAACATAATGAATTAACTTAACTACTTAACCTAACAAATGCATTATTATGTGAGTTATTCTAAAGTAAACCATTTGTTCATTCAAATATTATTACACATTTATTAATGTCGTATTATTGCAGTGTGTACTTTTTTAATGTCACCCATTTGCCAACTGCAAGTCAGTATTGAGAAATTTATCTTTTCACTCTACGAAAGCTGAAAAACTATTACAAAGTATTGCAATAATAGAATAAAACACATCTGAAGAGTGTTTTTCTTACTCTGTCACACTGCGGGCTTTTATGTTTGATGTCACTCAAACAGACACTTCCCCGCTGAACGTTCACAGACAGATAAACATCATTTAATGCCCTGTCGCCTTCCGTTTATGAGCTCTCATCACTCCACTGCTGGCTGCATGTAGGCGTCTAAATGCTGTCTGCAGGAGGATGGGGACTGGAGAGTACTTTACAGACAATTGCTCTTGAAATTTAAATGTAATTCTTCTTTTTTTTTAATTCGGGGGCTTTTAAAGATAAGAGCCAGGTTCTTTTGCATAATGAAGTTTGATAGAGAGAGACATTAGCATTTATGTGAATGGATTAGTATTGGTGAAGTATGTGCAGCTACAAATGGTCACAAGATGGAATAATACGTGGACAGTATCCTCTTTTGTTTAGCATATAATTAAACAAAACGTGGATAATATTTTATAATAACTACAACTATTATCCAGTTGTAAGACATTCATACATATGTACTCAATATTTAATGAATTAATAAACACTTTATTAATACTGAGTGGCCACATTTAGCACAGATTTACCTGAGCTTATTACTCCAGACTAAAACAATAATATGTTTTTAAACTGAAATGTGAAGAGTAATACTTTTTAAATCATGAATTAAACTGATACAAATACATAAGTAATATGTAACCGCTAATGCTTAATAGTGTGTAGTAAGGGCTACCAAAATAAAATGGTGGTTATAAGACAGTATGTTAATGATAACTCTGTAGACACAGGTGTGTGTGTGTATTTGAATGAATGTGTATTTAAGCTCAGACATGTTTGCATGATAGTAAAATGCTGTTTGCATAGGCCACTTCACCTGGATCTGTGTACTGTGTGTACTGTGTGTACTGTGTGTACTGTGTGTACTGTGTGCAGGGATGTAGCATGAAATTCTGGGACCTTTGTATTTACCATTTTGGTGGGCCCCTTTGCTCACTTGATCAATATCTCTTAAACATATTCCAGGCTTCTTGAGGGCCCCTTCCTGCAGTGGGCCCTGGGTAAGCGGTACCCTTTATCCCCCCCAGTTCAACGCCCCTGACTGTGTGAGCTGTGTGAGCTGTGTGTGCTGTGTGTGCTGTGTGTAACGTGTGTACTGAGTGTACTGCGTGTACTGTGTGTACTGTGTGTACTGCGTGTACTGTGTGTACTGTGTGTACTGCGTGTACTGTGTGTAACGTGTGTACTGAGTGTACTGCGTGTACTGCGTGTACTGTGTGTACTGCATGTACTGTGTGTACTGCATGTACTGTGTGTACTGTGTGTACTGTGTGTACTGCGTGTACTGCGTGTACTGTGTGTACTGTGTGTACTGTGTGTCTGAAACCAATGTGAAAAACAGCAGACTGCTGTGTAACGAGAGAAGGTGGGACAGAGCTGGTTGTA
Source organism: Bostrychus sinensis (assembly GCA_020698575.1). Taxonomy (NCBI): domain Eukaryota; kingdom Metazoa; phylum Chordata; class Actinopteri; order Gobiiformes; family Eleotridae; genus Bostrychus; species Bostrychus sinensis. The sequence continues at coordinate 5,681,836 of CM036239.1, forward strand.
AAAGACAAATCATAGTGTCCAGCTTTGAGAATGCATACTTTTTATTGTTTGTAAGTTATCTTAGGCAAACTGTGTGTGGTGCACTGTACGTGTGCACTGTACGTGTGCACTGTACGTGTGCACAATCGTGCGTGTTTCAGGTTTAAGGCAGAAGCTGCTGAGTGGGCTCAGTGTTCACCGGATCGTGCTGCCTAAGCAAAAACAATGATTGGATTACAACTTGGATGTGTTGTGAGCATGCAGAGGCAGAATGGATGTGCTGTAAACATATAGGTCAATATTAAAAAATGTATGTCACTCCAGAGGTGTGGTTGGTGAGCTTGTTTTTGCCTTCACATGCTTACTCAGTAAGCGCTGTGTATGTGCCATGCTCCAGTTTCTAAACCAGCGGGTCTGTTTAGATTGGAGGTCCTTAGGTGCTCACGCCCCAGTTCCTCCAAATCTCCAAACCGCAGTTGATTTTTGCTCAGATAAAGCCATTCTGTGTGTGTTTGTATATGTGAGCTCCTTGTCGGAGATCACCACGTGTTGAAATATGTGTGTGTGTGTTTTTGTTCTTTGGCCCATATGGAGAAAACCTTTCGTGACCGACCTCTGAGACTCCTGTATTTCTGGCTTTGGGCTTTAGATTCCAGCATAAGATGATTCAGTTTCATGCGCTGTGCCAAAGGAGCACTAAGTAAGAGTGGGAAAAGATAGCTTCGTAAATCAAAGAGGGGCAGTGTATATATTTTTACTGGTCTCCACTTTTTATGCTAGACGTCATGTTTCTACCCTTAAGTCCTTAACAATGCCCCAGTTGAAGTTCTGTGTGACTGGTATGTTGCAGCTTCTTTGGTTGTTTATTGAAGCGATAGGCAGGCTTGTCTTTAACATATCATTGGTGTACCTAATAACACAGCACAGTGAGTGTATTTACATACTTTTAGCGTCTTCTGATAAAGATCCAGAATTTAAGGAATATGAAAAACTTAGAAAAAGTATTGATTGTGCAGTTGGTTTTGTTCTGTGATGTGCTGTCTGGGAATTTTGCATCTTGCTTTTGCATAATGAATCAAAAATCACTTTAAGTATCATTAATATACCCTATATTATGGTTGAATGATTTGGAATAAATATCTAATTGCAATTTTTCTGGGAGATATTGCAGCTGCGATTAGATTTGCGATATATTTTGTAAAATCAATTTTCAGTTCAATTATTAAAAGTAAAGATTTTAAGCATTTGATGGAGCGTTGACACTAAAATATTCACTGCTGAACTAATCCAAGGAATCACATGGCCTTTAGTTTAGGTCTGTAGAGCTCTGAACTACAGCTGTACACTGCAAAAAATCTAACTCTACATTAGTTACAATGACTTTAATTCAGCAAAAGCAAACAAAATGATCTGTCCATGGGGTAAGAAAATTCCACTTAGCCCATGGACAGATCATTCTGCTTGAAATAAGTAAAAAAATAGCTTGAAACGTCAAATAAGCCAGTAATAAGTTACTTAATAAGTAAATAAACCCAATCTAGTAAAAAATGCTCGATTATTAATTTGAATTCAAGTCATTTTAACTATTTTTTTTGCAATGTATACAGATTAAGTTCCAATGGGGACAGGTTTTGTTCTCTGCATAGGACATTATCTCATCTATAATTGCAGCCTTTGCGATTTTGTAATTGCAACAGCTCAAACTGAGATTTCAATTAATTGTGCAGCCCTACCCTATGCACAGTTGCACTTTTTGTGTACAATATTTGAAATGAAACAGTTGTACCCTTGCTTTAGAGGCATGCATCCTTTGTTGTGTTGGAATGACCAGCAGGGGCAGAAATACCTCCACACTCTCGTCCATGCGAGCGTGCTCAGTCCATCTGTGCCACGATGCACTGTGCACAACCACAGACCTCCATTCAGGCCCACACCCACCTTCTCCATTTTCTCAGCCTCAGACACATCCCGAGCTGAATCGCCACTGACGCAGATGAGCTGTGACTGTCTTTATTAGGTGACGACCACTCCCCTCGCGGCTCTCCCAGTCTTCCTCCAGCTCTCTCTCTCCACACACACACTACTTCCTCCACATCCCCTTCCCTCAAACCCTTCTTTTATGTAGACACAGATGTCCAAGATCTTACACGCTGTGAGTGGGCACAGATGGCTCCTATAGCGGCCCGTCAATCAGAGCTCCGCTGGGAGGGCGGGCTGATCACAGACCACTCGGCCGCATGTGCATGTGTACAGTATAGTTACATGTTAGAGAGCGGGGCTGGTGTGTGTCCGCGCCGGTGACACTGATGATGATGGACGATGTTGTGTGAAAGTAAAACTGATGCATTGGAGGCTTGTACCTGTGGTGAGAATAAAAAGCACATGTTTTCTCTCCGCTGAACCAGCAAGGGACAGATGGGAATTGGTTTAATTTAATTTGTATTCATTTATTTTTTGACCTACATCTCATCACTGTTGTTTGTGTCACCATGTTAAATATTTATGTAAATCTGGATGGCAATGACTTACAGTTAACTTTGTTTTTGTATTTATTTATACGTCGAGTGATTAACTCTAGAAGTACTGCCTGAAAGATTTTTATTGATCTATCACATTGTTGTAAAAGCCCTTTAAACATGTCGTGCACATGAGTGGAACACCGTGGTGAAATACATGTGCAGTCACCCTTTTCTAAATGTTAATTTACATAATAAAGCATTTACAGCTAAATGCCACATACACCCACTCATACTCACAAACGCAGTCTCCCCGGTCCCAATACCAGATGAATTATTTAACCAATCACACGGCTGAACAGTCTGAACTGTGTCTCTGATTGGGACATGCTGTGTTCACTGTGAATGTCTCACGCTACACCTGAGTGACCTGTGTCTGTGTCTGTGTCTGTGTCTGTGTCTGTGTTTGTGTTTGTGTTTGTGTGGAGGAGGCAGAGCAGGGAAACAATGGCACAATGGATAAAAAACCAGGCGCTTAAACAGTGTTTAAGTGAAAATCCTTGCTGCTCTCTGTGACAGAGGAAAATGTCACATTCATTAATAAATTACTTTAGTTAATTTAATTAACATTCTCCTCTTTTCTTGTTTTGTTTTGCAGAGATGTTAGAGTCTAGTAATCTTGTTACCTTCAATGGCTTAGCCAACAGTTCAAGCTACGACACATTTCTACTTGATGAGGAGCGAGGGAGACTATTGGTCGGCGCAGAGGACCACATCTTCTCATTTGACCTTGTGAACATTAACAGAGAGCACAAAATGGTAAGGATTCCCCTACACTCTCCGCATCACTTCACCTCTCGTCTGCTCTCTCTGGAGGCCATTACTCTTTCTTCTCCTTGCTCTTTTCATCCCTCTCACTAATGTCTGTCCTGGTCCAGACAGGGCCGTCCATAATTCCATTACTGCACCTGGACTAGGTTAGCTGTTCTTTTATCTGATTGGGCCGCTATCTAAGGCTGACACACACAGCCTAGTAGTAGGTATTAATATCCTTTTGGAGGGGGGGATAGCCCCCCTCCTCCTTGTGACCTCTCCGTGACCCCTTGACCCATGCCTCTCCCCTGACCCATGCCCCCTCCCTACCCCTAACCCTTTGTTCATGTGTCCACAGTACATCCTGCCAAGTCAGATGTCCTCTAAAGATAGCTCTACTTGTATTTTCAGTTCTGTAGCAGATACAATGGTGTACTGTTTGAGGTTTATTATGTTTTTGCGGGAGAACAGTCAATACATTGGCCTTCTGTCTGCAGAGATAACCCAATGTGTTTGCGGGAGAGTTGTGAATGCAATAGTCTTCTGTCTGCAAAGATAACCCCATGTTTTTGCGGGAGAACAGTCAATACATTGGCCTTCTGTCTGCAGAGATAACCCAATGTGTTTGCGGGAGAGTTGTGAATGCAATAGTCTTCTGTCTGCAAAGATAACCCCATGTGTTTGCGGGGGAGTTGTGAAAGCAATAGTCTGCTGTCTAATGATACCCTCCCCGCAGAGTTAAGTGGTAGTTGTGACCTGTGGATGCTGACAATGGCAGTTGTTCAAAAACTATAAAGGAGAAATGTCTTAAAAAATTAATGAAGGTCTTAAAACTATGACTGTTGTAGATGTCACAAACCCACTCGCTATGATCATATGAAACACTTTTTTTTATATCTGTAATTGGGTGCATGTTGGCCATGTAATCAAAGGTTTTCAACACATAGTGTAGAGTTACATCTGATGAGAAAAATCTTACAAAAACACATTAGTGATAAAGAGTTATAATAAGAGTTAAAGATAAGCAGTAGCTTTAGCCCCCATACTAATACAAAACTGTGTAAAACTGCGTACTGTGTAAAAAAAAACCTTAAGGATGTGTTATATTTAGCCAGAAAAGAGGTCTTTACTTAAATTTGACACTTTTCTCTCTTAGTTATTTTCCCTGTAAAAAAAAAAAAAAAGGTTATTTTGATAGTGTGTCACTGTTTTTCAATCTAGACAAATGTAGTTAGCAGTGTTAACGGCTATAGTTGTAAACAAAAATGCACTAGTTTGTAATGCACTGGGTACATTAATGTAAAGAGATGTAGACCTCATTTTTAAAAAAATGAAGAAAGATAATAATAAATATAAAAGAGGGAAAAACCTATTTTGGTGGTGGCTCATTTCGCTAGTTTGAAAGGTGGATCAATGTAAAGAGATATATATAGGACTAAAAAAAGAAAGGACAATGTATTAGATGAGGACACAAACTGATCAGATTTTACTGAATAAATGTTATTCCGTTGTTACACTTTAAAAGGGTTTATGATACTGCAGTAGTATTTCTTACCATCGTACTGATAATGGTTTGTTGGAGCTGAATGAAAATATACTGTAAAGTATTATATGGTTTACATTTAAAAAGAGGAAAGAAAGGTTATTTTGAGTGTATGTCACTGTTTTTACATTTTACTAGATGAGGACATAAACTGATCTTTTACTGAATAAATGTAATACTGTTGTTAACTTCTCCTGTGATGTTTGTGTAGTGTTGTGATGTTTGTGTAGTGTTGTGCAGGGTTGTGTCTCTTACTGTCGTACTTTAACACATCACTGTGTAGTGAGCGGTCTAACACTGTGTACACAGCACTGGTATAAAGTACAACTTTTTCACTCATCTACAAAGTTTTAGAAAATGAGACCTAAACATCTGTGAGGTGTATTTTTTCCTCATCAAATGTTAAGTGACTCAGTTCAGTGAGCATGTGTCCAAGTGGAATTAGATAAATATTTGATAAAGTATACGCTTAGTCAAGATGAGTTTACTTGTTTCAGTCACACTGCACAATATATCCGTCATAAATGCACATAAACACTTGATGTTAGACAATAACACACCAAATGTGTATTTATCAACAATTCACCTGTTTTTTCTCATTATTATTATTATTATTTTAATGTAAGTAGAATAATACAAGGTGTGAACTTCAAACCAAAGCACATGGTTTATTCAGATCATAGAACTGTTTAAAACAAGTTGGGACATTTCAGTTTTGTAAAATAAAATTAAAAATTACACATTATTCCGTAAATGGTTTTACTCCTTTTCTGATCTCCGGCACAGTAAATATTCATCTCTATAGTATACAGTGTTGTGTAATGTAAATGTACTGTTTACATCTGACAGTGATCACATGAAAGTCATTCATTCACCACTGACTGCACACCGCTAATCTGGCACAGTACCTCACACATTTATGTATAAAGTATATGCTTATACATTGTTTGTATTTCTATTATATTTTGCATAGTTGTCATATTTTATATTTCTATCGTATTTGCATGCTATTTAAAAATGCCTTTTTGCCTATTGGTAGATTATTATTGTTTATTATACACCAGAGATTTATGTGACATTCAGTGTGGACAGCAAAGAAAGAATTTTACTGCACAGGGAAACACACTTATAAATAAATAAACTTTGAATTTCTTGAATCTAGAATTGAGTAAATCTATTAGTTTTAGAAAAAATACCATGGGTCTTTGATATTTTTATCTTTATGTAATTAATCTACTGTTTCCATGTTAGCATAGTATCAGTCACAACCCATAAGAACTTCATATCAAACTCTTAAAATATCTCTTTTTTTGTTGCTTTCGTTACCAAAAACATAAATTATGGTCTATTAAGAGACAATTGTTAATATCAAACCAGGTTTGAGCAGCTTTATGTTCCCTTTCTATCATCTGCCAACTTTATAAATCTCAATCAAAGCACAAAGGTTACAAACATCATTAATGAAAATAATAAAAGAATTTTTGGAGCAATCACAGAACCTTGTGGTACTCCACAGACTACAGTCTTAAATCCTAACAATGTATTGTCTGAGTGAACAGTTCATCTGATACCAAAACATTTTCACAATTTCTTTTTAATTGGCTATGTTGACAGTATGATTTTAATTTTTTAAAAAAATCCAAATTAATGTATACCTATTGAATATTTGTCATTATCCAGAGCAGAGATAACCTCCACTAAAGAGGGCATTAATGCATTATTTATTATTTATGTATTTTTTCCCCTAAAACTACATTATTGTTCACAAAGCTTTTTGTTTGTTTCTTTTTTCCAAACAAAAGTATTAATATAACAGAAAGATATATGGTGCTTCTCACCATTTTTGAATACTTGAGTGACATTAGCTGTCTCCGTGTCGTCTGAAAAGACTCTATGTTGGAAAGATTGTGTACATATTGTACATTTTAATGCTCTGTTATCATATATTACAGTAACCCCCACAGTACTATGGATTTCATATTTTAATTTACTGTGTTAGACTCGTCTACAAAATAACTGTAAAAAGGACTTCTGCTATAGTTTCTAATTATTTATTTATAAAAGAACTCAGAAGCTGTTCACAACGTTCTACTCGTATTATTTTTAATGTTATAATAATGTTTTTATTCTATTATTGAAACTGAGGTTAAATTATTCTTATAAATCTTTTTCTCATTTTCACTAGTTACATTTTTAAGTATACTTCATATAAAACAAACTGCTTTTGTCATTTATGGTTTCCCTTTGCACACATATCTACTGTCAGGACATTAGTGTTGGTTATAAACTTCTACCTATTTGGGTACAAATGACACTTAGGTAAACTACATAGCAAACACAATTTTTTTTTGTTGTTGTCTTGAAACCCCAATTATTTCAAGTGTCCCAAGTCTTACCAGTTTACATGCAGGCTAATACAAATACCTTTTTCCAGAAAAACAGTCAATAATATCACTTAACACTTTTTCCTTGTAATGGATGTTTGTGAAAATCCTTTTTTTCTAAGTGCAGCACATTATTGAGTTATCCTACTGGGTCAATTACAGATATTAAGACATTTTAAGACACATTTTATTTAAGACAATATTGCAAAGCTTTACATACAAAGACTGATTCCTTACTGCTTGTTTTTATTGCCGGTATTTTTGGTATACAATTTATAAAATGTTCAAAGATATTATACAGATGTTCTGTAAATGCAATATAAAAATATACTTGGCTTTTTGTCAGTATGTATCTGTATAGTCTAGCGCTTGTTCACATCATCCTGAATTAAAATTAGAAACATACAGTTATAGAGCTGGACATCAAAAGCTTTTTTTCTTAGTTTTTATTAAAGAAATAATAACTTTCTAACACGATCAACTAATACAACAGTCAAATCTCCTTTATAGCAAACACTAGGAATGTGGATGTTAAAGTTTATAAAGATTCATTGGTTTGTTCAGAGATTTCTCCTGTTAAAAAATCAATCCAAAGCCAGATTTTTAAATTAACACAAATGATATGCAGCATTAACATTATGTACTTTAAATAAGTGTCTTTCCGTATCAATGCTGTCTTCAAAATGTAAACACTTTATGGCTCTCTTTGGATTTTAAAACACCTAAATTTTGTTCCTCACAGTATGTTTTAAATAATAATCTCTATGCTCTGTAATATCAATACTATAATATCAAGCATACAAAATAAAAATCCTTATTGTTTATTGTTTAAATAAATAAAAAAAAAGAGAAAATATTTACACATTTACTTTTTTCATCACAACTATTAGATGTGAAACGTGTTGGCAGCGTCCCATCTGCTCTCCCGATGCAGTCACTTACATCCAGAGTTGGAATGATAACAGTTCCTTTTATCATTATTGACTTGTTTTTGTTTGACACCGCCTGGTCTTATGAACACATTTCCGTTTCTAGACCACAATGATTTTCTATATACGACTCTACTCTACTGTTTTAAAGTACTTTTGCTTATTGTAATTAGACCCTGTTTAAAAGAATGTCAGTTGGTGTTTTTAACACACACCACAACACACAATTAGTCATATTAATCAATTTACATGAACCATTATAATTACAATACACACACTAAAAAAACAATAACACCAGACTCATCTAAAATTACTTGAGGTTAAGAAATCTCAGCTTTTAAAGTAACAAGGCCTGATACTATACACTTCGGAAAAATAACAATATTTATATGTAATGTATTTGTTTTATTGTAAGAAAAAGGTGTCCATATTCTGCTATTTCAGCATTTTTTCTTTATTAGATGTTTATTTATATATTTCAATGCCCGTCAAGCGAGTGATTTTGGTTTGAGTAAACTCAGTGTCGCTGTTGGCCTGGTGTTGGTCGTTACGTGGCAACTTGTTACAAGTTCACTTATTTTGTTTTGGTTCTTAACAAATCCAGGAGTTTTTGTTCAAGTCTTTGAAGTTCTTCTGACGGAGCATCCTCCCATCATGCACCACTGCTGTAGTCCCAGTACCCATCATGCACCACTGCTGTAGTCCCAGTACCCATCATGCACCACTGCTGTAGTCCCAGTACCCATCATGCACCACTGCTGTAGTCCCAGTACCCATCATGCACCACTGCTGTAGTCTCAGTACCCATCATGCACCACAGCTGTAGTCTCAGTACCCATCATGCACCACAGCTGTAGTCCCAGTAAAGCTCCTCATCCAGTTTGACATCTTTTTAAAAAACTATTGTTTTTTTATATTTCAAAACATTTCAGGTAATCTTGAAAAATCTGCTCTGAAGTAGTTTAGGATGTAGTATTCAAATGGTCTGAGTACTCTAGGCGTTCATAAAATGTCTTTACCAGCCCCTGACAATATAAATCAGTGGTGTAGTCTATATTTCTGTAGTGGGTATACTGTGGTGATTTCCACCTCATACACAGCAGTGTTAGTGTCGCTTAATAACAGGTTGTTTTTGGGCTTGTAGTTTTTAGTGTTTTTAGTGTTTTAGTTTAGTTATGTGATATGGTAACATGTACTGTACCAACAACAATGTTACATTCCATATGAATGGCATAGGTTCTGGTGATTTATTATTATTATTATTATTATTTTTGATGGGTTATAAAAAAATACTGAGCCAGGTGATGTAGTAGGCGCCATCTTGGATAGGTCACTGCTTTTCAGCAACTGAACAGCTACAGGTATTGTCTTTGAATCTATCCACCAAACAAAGTTTGTTCACAAACACACGCGTTGGAGGACATATGTGAAAAACTGTCAGGTGCTCTGATTGTAGCGGTGTGATCAGGTGATTAGATAAATGACATCAAACAGAGTGTATCAAACAGATGTGGTGTCTGTGTGTCTGACCAGAAATGTGCCCACCCAGTTAACCAAACAGATCCATACAGACGTGTTATTTTTTCTGTGATTAGTAAGGTGTACAGACTAAGTCCATATGAAAAGAACATTGTAAATTTTGATTTATTAACTTCACAGCCTGTAGTCAACTTTGCAATATCACAGCATTGCCCATTGTCTGAGCAATTAGAAGCCAATATACCCCATCACCCACTGCACTTACAACTCTCCCTCATGCAGCAGCAGAAACAGAAACACTACATGTCCACTAAAGTAGAGAGGAGTAAGTCTGTTTCATAAATGATAAGATACAACACACACACACACACACACACACACACACACACACACACACACACACACACACACACACACACACACACACACACACACACACACACACACACACACACACACACACACACACACACACACACACACACACACACACACACACTGACGGCTGGTGGTGACTCTGGGTGGAGGGGCTTATAACACATGACTACTCACCATCAACACCAGGCCACAGACAGCAACTGTTCCACTTCCACACCAAGAAAATATTATTTAATGCCATGTTCTCACACAAACACTTGCACATAGCTTCAAGGTACAACTCAACAATTATAAACCACATCAGACAACGCACAACAGCACCTTACCCAACAGTTTTATCCAAATACATATCATCTAACAACCTGACACTGGCAAGAGGTGAACAATAACAGAAGGAGCAGAAAAGGAAAGGCTGGTATCAATGGGCAATGCTGTGATATTGCAAAGTTGACTACAGGCTGTGAAGTTAATAAATCAAAATTTACAATGTTCTTTTCATATGGACTTAGTCTGTACACCTTACTAATCACAGAAAAAATAACACGTCTGTATGGATCTGTTTGGTTAACTGGGTGGGCACATTTCTGGTCAGACACACAGACACCACATCTGTTTGATACACTCTGTTTGATGTCATTTATCTAATCACCTGATCACACCGCTACAATCAGAGCACCTGACAGTTTTTCACATATGTCCTCCAACGCGTGTGTTTGTGAACAAACTTTGTTTGGTGGATAGATTCAAAGACAATACCTGTAGCTGTTCAGTTGCTGAAAAGCAGTGACCTATCCAAGATGGCGCCTACTACATCACCTGGCTCAGTATTTTTTTATAACCCATCAAAAATAATAATAATAATAATAATAAATCACCAGAACCTATGCCATTCATATGGAATGTAACATTGTTGTTGGTACAGTACATGTTACCATATCACATAACTAAACTAAAACACTAAAAACACTAAAAACTACAAGCCCAAAAACAACCTGTTATTAAGCGACACTAACACTGCTGTGTATGAGGTGGAAATCACCACAGTATACCCACTACAGAAATATAGACTACACCACTGATTTATATTGTCAGGGGCTGGTAAAGACATTTTATGAACGCCTAGAGTACTCAGACCATTTGAATACTACATCCTAAACTACTTCAGAGCAGATTTTTCAAGATTACCTGAAATGTTTTGAAATATAAAAAAACAATAGTTTTTTAAAAAGATGTCAAACTGGATGAGGAGCTTTACTGGGACTACAGCTGTGGTGCATGATGGGTACTGAGACTACAGCTGTGGTGCATGATGGGTACTGAGACTACAGCAGTGGTGCATGATGGGTACTGGGACTACAGCAGTGGTGCATGATGGGTACTGGGACTACAGCAGTGGTGCATGATGGGTACTGGGACTACAGCAGTGGTGCATGATGGGTACTGGGACTACAGCAGTGGTGCATGATGGGAGGATGCTCCGTCAGAAGAACTTCAAAGACTTGAACAAAAACTCCTGGATTTGTTAAGAACCAAAACAAAATAAGTGAACTTGTAACAAGTTGCCACGTAACGACCAACACCAGGCCAACAGCGACACTGAGTTTACTCAAACCAAAATCACTCGCTTGACGGGCATTGAAATATATAAATAAACATCTAATAAAGAAAAAATGCTGAAATAGCAGAATATGGACACCTTTTTCTTACAATAAAACAAATACATTACATATAAATATTGTTATTTTTCCGAAGTGTATAGTATCAGGCCTTGTTACTTTAAAAGCTGAGATTTCTTAACCTCAAGTAATTTTAGATGAGTCTGGTGTTATTGTTTTTTTAGTGTGTGTATTGTAATTATAATGGTTCATGTAAATTGATTAATATGACTAATTGTGTGTTGTGGTGTGTGTTAAAAACACCAACTGACATTCTTTTAAACAGGGTCTAATTACAATAAGCAAAAGTACTTTAAAACAGTAGAGTAGAGTCGTATATAGAAAATCATTGTGGTCTAGAAACGGAAATGTGTTCATAAGACCAGGCGGTGTCAAACAAAAACAAGTCAATAATGATAAAAGGAACTGTTATCATTCCAACTCTGGATGTAAGTGACTGCATCGGGAGAGCAGATGGGACGCTGCCAACACGTTTCACATCTAATAGTTGTGATGAAAAAAGTAAATGTGTAAATATTTTCTCTTTTTTTTTATTTATTTAAACAATAAACAATAAGGATTTTTATTTTGTATGCTTGATATTATAGTATTGATATTACAGAGCATAGAGATTATTATTTAAAACATACTGTGAGGAACAAAATTTAGGTGTTTTAAAATCCAAAGAGAGCCATAAAGTGTTTACATTTTGAAGACAGCATTGATACGGAAAGACACTTATTTAAAGTACATAATGTTAATGCTGCATATCATTTGTGTTAATTTAAAAATCTGGCTTTGGATTGATTTTTTAACAGGAGAAATCTCTGAACAAACCAATGAATCTTTATAAACTTTAACATCCACATTCCTAGTGTTTGCTATAAAGGAGATTTGACTGTTGTATTAGTTGATCGTGTTAGAAAGTTATTATTTCTTTAATAAAAACTAAGAAAAAAAGCTTTTGATGTCCAGCTCTATAACTGTATGTTTCTAATTTTAATTCAGGATGATGTGAACAAGCGCTAGACTATACAGATACATACTGACAAAAAGCCAAGTATATTTTTATATTGCATTTACAGAACATCTGTATAATATCTTTGAACATTTTATAAATTGTATACCAAAAATACCGGCAATAAAAACAAGCAGTAAGGAATCAGTCTTTGTATGTAAAGCTTTGCAATATTGTCTTAAATAAAATGTGTCTTAAAATGTCTTAATATCTGTAATTGACCCAGTAGGATAACTCAATAATGTGCTGCACTTAGAAAAAAAGGATTTTCACAAACATCCATTACAAGGAAAAAGTGTTAAGTGATATTATTGACTGTTTTTCTGGAAAAAGGTATTTGTATTAGCCTGCATGTAAACTGGTAAGACTTGGGACACTTGAAATAATTGGGGTTTCAAGACAACAACAAAAAAAAATTGTGTTTGCTATGTAGTTTACCTAAGTGTCATTTGTACCCAAATAGGTAGAAGTTTATAACCAACACTAATGTCCTGACAGTAGATATGTGTGCAAAGGGAAACCATAAATGACAAAAGCAGTTTGTTTTATATGAAGTATACTTAAAAATGTAACTAGTGAAAATGAGAAAAAGATTTATAAGAATAATTTAACCTCAGTTTCAATAATAGAATAAAAACATTATTATAACATTAAAAATAATACGAGTAGAACGTTGTGAACAGCTTCTGAGTTCTTTTATAAATAAATAATTAGAAACTATAGCAGAAGTCCTTTTTACAGTTATTTTGTAGACGAGTCTAACACAGTAAATTAAAATATGAAATCCATAGTACTGTGGGGGTTACTGTAATATATGATAACAGAGCATTAAAATGTACAATATGTACACAATCTTTCCAACATAGAGTCTTTTCAGACGACACGGAGACAGCTAATGTCACTCAAGTATTCAAAAATGGTGAGAAGCACCATATATCTTTCTGTTATATTAATACTTTTGTTTGGAAAAAAGAAACAAACAAAAAGCTTTGTGAACAATAATGTAGTTTTAGGGGAAAAAATACATAAATAATAAATAATGCATTAATGCCCTCTTTAGTGGAGGTTATCTCTGCTCTGGATAATGACAAATATTCAATAGGTATACATTAATTTGGATTTTTTTAAAAAATTAAAATCATACTGTCAACATAGCCAATTAAAAAGAAATTGTGAAAATGTTTTGGTATCAGATGAACTGTTCACTCAGACAATACATTGTTAGGATTTAAGACTGTAGTCTGTGGAGTACCACAAGGTTCTGTGATTGCTCCAAAAATTCTTTTATTATTTTCATTAATGATGTTTGTAACCTTTGTGCTTTGATTGAGATTTATAAAGTTGGCAGATGATAGAAAGGGAACATAAAGCTGCTCAAACCTGGTTTGATATTAACAATTGTCTCTTAATAGACCATAATTTATGTTTTTGGTAACGAAAGCAACAAAAAAAGAGATATTTTAAGAGTTTGATATGAAGTTCTTATGGGTTGTGACTGATACTATGCTAACATGGAAACAGTAGATTAATTACATAAAGATAAAAATATCAAAGACCCATGGTATTTTTTCTAAAACTAATAGATTTACTCAATTCTAGATTCAAGAAATTCAAAGTTTATTTATTTATAAGTGTGTTTCCCTGTGCAGTAAAATTCTTTCTTTGCTGTCCACACTGAATGTCACATAAATCTCTGGTGTATAATAAACAATAATAATCTACCAATAGGCAAAAAGGCATTTTTAAATAGCATGCAAATACGATAGAAATATAAAATATGACAACTATGCAAAATATAATAGAAATACAAACAATGTATAAGCATATACTTTATACATAAATGTGTGAGGTACTGTGCCAGATTAGCGGTGTGCAGTCAGTGGTGAATGAATGACTTTCATGTGATCACTGTCAGATGTAAACAGTACATTTACATTACACAACACTGTATACTATAGAGATGAATATTTACTGTGCCGGAGATCAGAAAAGGAGTAAAACCATTTACGGAATAATGTGTAATTTTTAATTTTATTTTACAAAACTGAAATGTCCCAACTTGTTTTAAACAGTTCTATGATCTGAATAAACCATGTGCTTTGGTTTGAAGTTCACACCTTGTATTATTCTACTTACATTAAAATAATAATAATAATAATGAGAAAAAACAGGTGAATTGTTGATAAATACACATTTGGTGTGTTATTGTCTAACATCAAGTGTTTATGTGCATTTATGACGGATATATTGTGCAGTGTGACTGAAACAAGTAAACTCATCTTGACTAAGCGTATACTTTATCAAATATTTATCTAATTCCACTTGGACACATGCTCACTGAACTGAGTCACTTAACATTTGATGAGGAAAAAATACACCTCACAGATGTTTAGGTCTCATTTTCTAAAACTTTGTAGATGAGTGAAAAAGTTGTACTTTATACCAGTGCTGTGTACACAGTGTTAGACCGCTCACTACACAGTGATGTGTTAAAGTACGACAGTAAGAGACACAACCCTGCACAACACTACACAAACATCACAACACTACACAAACATCACAGGAGAAGTTAACAACAGTATTACATTTATTCAGTAAAAGATCAGTTTATGTCCTCATCTAGTAAAATGTAAAAACAGTGACATACACTCAAAATAACCTTTCTTTCCTCTTTTTAAATGTAAACCATATAATACTTTACAGTATATTTTCATTCAGCTCCAACAAACCATTATCAGTACGATGGTAAGAAATACTACTGCAGTATCATAAACCCTTTTAAAGTGTAACAACGGAATAACATTTATTCAGTAAAATCTGATCAGTTTGTGTCCTCATCTAATACATTGTCCTTTCTTTTTTTAGTCCTATATATATCTCTTTACATTGATCCACCTTTCAAACTAGCGAAATGAGCCACCACCAAAATAGGTTTTTCCCTCTTTTATATTTATTATTATCTTTCTTCATTTTTTTAAAAATGAGGTCTACATCTCTTTACATTAATGTACCCAGTGCATTACAAACTAGTGCATTTTTGTTTACAACTATAGCCGTTAACACTGCTAACTACATTTGTCTAGATTGAAAAACAGTGACACACTATCAAAATAACCTTTTTTTTTTTTTTACAGGGAAAATAACTAAGAGAGAAAAGTGTCAAATTTAAGTAAAGACCTCTTTTCTGGCTAAATATAACACATCCTTAAGGTTTTTTTTTACACAGTACGCAGTTTTACACAGTTTTGTATTAGTATGGGGGCTAAAGCTACTGCTTATCTTTAACTCTTATTATAACTCTTTATCACTAATGTGTTTTTGTAAGATTTTTCTCATCAGATGTAACTCTACACTATGTGTTGAAAACCTTTGATTACATGGCCAACATGCACCCAATTACAGATATAAAAAAAAGTGTTTCATATGATCATAGCGAGTGGGTTTGTGACATCTACAACAGTCATAGTTTTAAGACCTTCATTAATTTTTTAAGACATTTCTCCTTTATAGTTTTTGAACAACTGCCATTGTCAGCATCCACAGGTCACAACTACCACTTAACTCTGCGGGGAGGGTATCATTAGACAGCAGACTATTGCTTTCACAACTCCCCCGCAAACACATGGGGTTATCTTTGCAGACAGAAGACTATTGCATTCACAACTCTCCCGCAAACACATTGGGTTATCTCTGCAGACAGAAGGCCAATGTATTGACTGTTCTCCCGCAAAAACATGGGGTTATCTTTGCAGACAGAAGACTATTGCATTCACAACTCTCCCGCAAACACATTGGGTTATCTCTGCAGACAGAAGGCCAATGTATTGACTGTTCTCCCGCAAAAACATAATAAACCTCAAACAGTACACCATTGTATCTGCTACAGAACTGAAAATACAAGTAGAGCTATCTTTAGAGGACATCTGACTTGGCAGGATGTACTGTGGACACATGAACAAAGGGTTAGGGGTAGGGAGGGGGCATGGGTCAGGGGAGAGGCATGGGTCAAGGGGTCACGGAGAGGTCACAAGGAGGAGGGGGGCTATCCCCCCCTCCAAAAGGATATTAATACCTACTACTCAGCCTGCAGGCTGTGCAGAGTGAGGCAGGAGCAGTAAGGCTCATGAATGCATTGTCAATGCACAGACAAGAGACAGCGTCTCTGAAGGTATTTGTCTCTGGCTCAGATGTGTGTTTCTTTTTCATTTCTCACTTTTTTCTTCTTAAAAAAGGTAAAAAGAAGTGAGTAAGCAACGCACATGTAATTATTGTGCAACTTATATTCTTTGAATCAGTACAGTAATGAATGAGTAATGAGTAGTATTTGTGTATTTATACAACAGTTTCATGCTGTGTGTCTGTGTGGACATGGGTCTGCAAACATTCCCTGAGTGTGTCTACACGTGTGTGGCCAAAGGCGACGCAGAGCTCCCTCACACTGGATTTAGAGGATATAATCATTTCCTCACTGTTCCAGCTCACACATCACAGTCGTATGCACCATGTGTGTTTATGCTCCGTGTGACACCAGGGGCCACAGATGGATCTGCCTTAAGGACAGCACAAAGCCATTATTTATTTGACAACCAATCCTGTCTCTCATATAACAAAGTGCAGCCATATGCTCGAGATTTAAACTGTAAAGAGGAGGAATGAGAATTTAAACATATCTTATAAATGTTGATAGACCCTGGGAGACTTTTGATTTTCTCATTTCATATTATACTCCTTACTTGCACGTTATAGCTCTTTTGAACCATTTGTCATCTCAGTGCAATATTTTTATGTAGAGTATAGTGAGTGGCTATAGTGGAGCAAAAACACTGAACTTTACTTTCAAAATTATTCAGATATTATTATTTTTTCCAGTAATCACTGCATCAACTGCATTATTGTTTCTCTAGACAGTATTTAAATAGCTTCTCTTCACCTCCTGCTTGGTGTGATTTTGTCTCTGTCCTCTTTGCACAGATTGCGTGGCCTGCCACCCCCTCAAAACGGGACGAATGCAAGTGGGCAGGAAAAGATTTAGGGGTAAGTCTACACTTATACAAATGACATTTATCTTTGTGGCATATTATTTGTTGTGGGAATCTCAGTTTATGTTGAGAGTGACGCACATTAAGTGTTGTTTGTTGCTGCCGTGGACACTTTTTTTTCCCTGGGAGTGTGTTTATGCACAGTGTGTCCTGTCCGCTGTGTGCATATTTATGTGGGAGGGCATTATTTGAGTTTCCCTTATCTATCCGTACACTGTTAGCACACGTGTGTTATTCTGCACTGTGTTCCCAGAGCCGTAATATATGTCATTAGGCTTTGTTTGTGTGCTCAGTAGTGTTAAGGTAAGCGTTATCGTTGTGTTGCCATTTGCTTCATATCTGATCTTAATTTCATGGCTGGATGGGTCCCGAATGCAGCGGGTGAAGGGCTTTTTAGGATTATCCTGAATTACATACTTCCAAATATCACACGGATTCCACTAACACAGCTTTTTCGGGGCTTTGGCGTACACATCTGCTGTAAAACTCCCAAACACACAAGTCACTCGGCATCGTAGTGGGAAGAGGGTGCATTCTAGCAGCGCCAAATCTCACAAAACACAGTGATGAGGTATTTGCGTGCCGTGTAAAAAAATGTTTACCCTTGAAAATGAGGCGGTGAGAGCAGAGAGTTGGAGAGAGCGGCTCGGCAAAGGCCTTGATTAGGACATTACCAAAGCATTCGGAGAGCTCCAAAACCACAATTTACAGCCACAGAACAAATGTAACAGCTGCCCCGCTCCAAAATGCCTGATGGCTGTATCACTCTGCTGGCAGCGCGAGTGCGTAACGTGGCCCGCGATGTCGCACATAATTTAATGCAGAGAGGCTCGGCATACTACACAGCGGATTCCCAAGAGTCTGATGTCATCGAGTGATTTATCCACTTCTTTGAAAAATAAGAGTTTATGTAATTATTTAGATTCCTCAGAGTACCATGTAAAAGTACTGCTACTTTAAAATAAAATTACATGTAAAGTATTCAAGAAATACAGTGTATATTTCTGGAATAAAAATGTAAAGTGATAAATGGAAAGCTTAAGTACAGTACATAAAATCTACTACTACTACTACAAGTGTCACCAAACCTGACTCAAACCCAGGACCTTGTGACTGCAAGGCGCGCATGCTTCCTATTTGAACTAGAATTTAAAGAAATTTCTAAAGTGTTAATATTGTTGGAAGACTTAATAAACTTTATCAGGCTATGGTTGAGAAAAAAATGAATAAATTCCCTTATATGTTTTACAAATGTACACAGAACGTACAGTGTGTCCATAAAGTCTCTTTACAATTTAAAAAAATATATATTACAAAGGTAACTGATGAGATATTTTAATCAGATTTGTTGCATGTACTCAGTGGTTATCAAAGTTTTTAATCACATATGTACTGCTGCAGACAGTTACAGCTCCACCTTCAACAGTGCACAAGAAGCTTACAAAGGTCAACTCTTACAGCCTGCACTTGAGCCAAACGATAAACCAAGACCAGAAGAGTTTGCAGCTAACACTGGAACCAGTTTCTGAGGATGAAACGTTCCTCACTGAGTTTGTTTTAGTGATGAGTTTGAGGGAAACTGAACACAGAATGTGAGAATCTGGGATCAGAACAGCCCCATGTGACTCGGGAACTTCACCGAGAGTCCAAAGGTGAATGTGTGCTGTGAGGCTCAGCTACAGCCAACATGGCAACAAATCCAGGACCTGGCAACTAATGCTGCCCATATAAACTTCAATATCTACTCCTCATTTTGTAATAATTTCCACATATCTGTCTGTTCATTTGCTTTTGCATTTTTTTTTTTTATTGTCAAGAGACTTTATGGACACCCTGTACATTTCCTGATTTCCTGAGTGAAAGTATCTAGTTACTCTGCATCACTGGTTTCACTACTTTGATTTACAATATTCATCTTACACTAATCCTCTGTTCACAAACTGAAATTCACCCAAGATCAATAGTAGCAGTGTTCAGGTGCCTTTTCTGAACTTAAAGGCTTAAACTTAAGAGCAGCAATGGCAAATCCTGAACACAAGTTAAACTAAAAAGTTGATGACGTGAGCAGGGTTGCCAGATCTCACTGACAGTTTCTAGCCCAAACGGAACTTAAAAACCCGCTAAACACAATAAAAACCAACCCAAATCACATCACAACCACTCTAAATGTTAAAACCGTATGAAAGAACACAGCACTTAACAGCAGCACTAAAAAAGGAACACAAACAGGTTCAAAAAGTGTCAAAGAAACCACAAAAATGTATGAAATGTGAGCAACCAAACACATAAATCACTCATTTTCAAACAAATGAACTGATGAAATGAGTGGGAGGACACAGAAGTTTATTTAAATGTGTATTGCTACTTCGATTGCCCTAAAATGAAAACTATTTTGTTGGTATTTTCTAAGTATTTTAAGTCAAAAGCGTCCCAAATTTTATAAACCAGTCCAATGCTATATTTTTTGTGTTGCTGCAGTTGAACAGAGGGAAACACACACAGGGTAAAATCATTAGTCCCACAGATCCGACTTGAGGTCAGCCGCGAGGCGATGTGCAATTCATTTAATCTTCTCCGAACTCGGTCACGGTCTTGTGGTTTGAGTGGGCATTGCTTTGTCCGGCCAGTCGGTAAATATATCCCAACACATTTGAAAGGTGTAAATACTTCAATAATCCCCGGCTAGTTAGAAAGTATCAGCTCAGAGTAAGAATATATTTCGTCTCAAGCATGAAAAGAAACAGCCACACCAGTTTTTTTGGAAGGATAAAACTCGCTGAGATCCAAAAGTCCGTGTTCTCCGAGCTCTGGATAGTATCAGGAGTCTAGTTTACGTCAAGAGAAGACTTTGATGCGTTTATACGTCACATGAGGGACATAATTGTGTCTTCAAAACAAAATGTGGGAAGGTTTAGTAGCCTGAAGAGATACAGTACGTGCATGTGTTAAAGGAAAAAGATAATTTAGCTGTCTTTAACGTCTGCTTAGCGTTCCCAAATCCCAGAGCTAATGTGCACTTATTTGTTAAGGTGGATATCAAGGATGTATTTATAATTAGGCAAACCCCAGTCTAATCTCTTAAACACATGTGCCCAAATCATTTCCTCCGGGCTGCAAATAAGCCTCCCACATTAACCGATCCTGTTGATTAGCGCGCTAATAAACAGTCTCACACCACTGGGACTGGAGCAACATGTGCCGCAGCGCCAACCCAAACAGCCTGAGTAAATTCAAACATATGGATCATTAAAGATGTGAGCTAGGTTTGACTTTAACAGGTTGGGTTTCCTTAAAAAAAAGAGACTCCATTGTGAGCCCAAAGTGAGTGGAAAGTCCCTGCTTTAAACCCGTCTGAATTATTATTTTGTATTATTTTCTGCTTTTCATTAGTCTCTATTTCTTTATCTAGAGCTTCTCGCGTATTAAAAACGTAATTTTTTTGTGAAGGATTAGATTAAATTGAAACATTGTGATACGAAGGCGAGAAGTGAACTTTGGAGACTTATACGTAGCATAACATTTGCAAGGTTTTATGAAAAATAACAAAATGGTTTGCATGCCAGTGTAATAAACTCCACAGTAAAGATTACTATAAAAATACTGAGAGGAATTTCATACACGGTAAAAAGATAAAAAAAAATAATAATAATAAAAAACTCAAGGCAACAGTTTTGGGGCTCAAAATCTCAAAATAACAATTAATATTTTTGTCTCTTTCTGATTTTTGATGTCTAAAAACTTTAAATTTTCAGTTGTACTCACAATTATTATTTTTTTTTAACTCATCTTACAGCCAACTTCAGAAAAAGTATTGATTTATAATAAAAATATTGTTTAAAATGTTACTTTTTGCACTTTATTCTGTATTAGGAGCTGCCTGAACAAGTGAATTTCTCCACTGTGAGATTAATAAAGTTCACTCTAACAATTAAATATTCAAAATTTAACAAAAGAATAATACTTTTTATGAACAATGGATAGTAAGTTGGCTTAAAAATACGACAAAATAAGAAAATTCAGACATATGAACATCAAATTAGCTGCACAGAGGAGGATTTAAATGTATTTAGAAGCTTGTAAGTCCCACATTTTTATATTTGTCTCTTTTCTTTTCCAGAAAGAGTGTTCCAACTTTATCCGAGTGCTACAGCCGTACAACCAGACGCACTTGTACATCTGCGGGACGGGGGCCTTTCATCCCATTTGTTCTTTTCTGGTCATGGGCAAAAGGGCAGAGGTGAGACACGGTTCATGCTAGTTATATACAGTAATATGTCTATTTATTTTGTTTTATTTCTATTTTCACAGTAAGAAAACAGAAAGAAAACAAACAGATATATATATGAAAGACAAAAGAGACGGCTCTATTAAGAAACGAATAGCACAGTTCAGAAAAACAACAACAAAAGCACTATTGCTTCAATACAAATAGGCTTCCCCATTTTTTTCTACACTTTTACTTACAAAATATTACACCACTATAATACTTAATAATTTCTGATGCATTGTATTGTGTTGTATATTTGTACTTTGTGCTATCTTTATATTTATGTCTATTATATTGATAATTCTATTTTATCTCTATACTCATTCCATAAATTAGCTCCACAATATCTAAAAGAAAACTTAATGTGCAACTTTTAGTGAAAAAAAAAAAAAAAAAAAAAAGATAATTTCTGAAATTTCAGTAGTGGCCCAAGAACAAAATGATAAATTTTGGTTTGGAACCCGGTCACTGTTTCCAGCTGCATTTTAAAGAATTCTGCATGCTTTTGAGATAAAGGTTGATTAAGGTGACCACATTTTTATACCAAAAACTGGGACACATTTTTTTTTTTTTTTTTTTTTTTTTTCAGAAATCACGATGCATTTAAACTCACCAAGTAACAAAAAACCTTCCAAAATCCATGCAACTTTCTGTCATGTCATGCAGAGTGCATGATGCTAGGGCTTACATTTTAAATATGAAGGCCAATTATTGATAAAATAATGATATTGTAAATAATTTTAGTGACAAAAGTCTTGTGTTTTAGGTTTCCTATGTCTTTCTGTTGGTTAAAATGGGGACAATTAGGACATATTTTGTTAAAACTGGGACATAAGAGTTTGTTTTTATAGATGTCTTGAGACGGTTAAATAGGGACGTCTGGTCGCCATTTTTGCAATTTTATGCACTTTTTGTTGTCCATTACATTAAAAACCTTACTTTTGAGCACTTGTATTTAATTTTTTTTTTTTTTTTTTTTGGTTATGCAGCATTGTTACACAAGGTACACGATACATATTTCCAATTATTTTTATTTTCTTCGTTACATACTATAAAGGCATGTGCTCATTCTGCGCATTGCTCTGTCTTCACATCACTGACTTCCCTTTGTGTTTACATGAAAGTTTAATGAGTTGTGTTGGTTAAAGGTCTGCAGGTTAATCAATGGAACAGCACGAGCTCCGCCACAGTGACAGTGAAGAAAGGAGGGACAGTTTTTCAGCAGAAAGCACTCAGCGTGGGTTCAATACAGTTTTAAATAGGGTTCGATTAAAAGGAATGAAGAAAAATAATTAGTTTGAGTCCATTGTTTTCTTATTATTTGGTAAATTAAATGCTGCTCAATATGAATCATGTTGTTTTTATAAATTTATATACAGCTCTGGAAAATAAATAAGATACCATTGCACACATTTATCTTTGAATCAGCCTCTCTCCAAGTCTGTTAAATACCTTCACTGTAAAAAAAATAAAAAAAATGCTGCAAAAATTCAAAACCTTTTGGGATCAACTCAAAATCTCAAGTTTTCAACAAATATTTTTTTTTTACTCACCTAATTTGTCATACGTCTAAAATCTTATTGATATTTGATAATTATTGATATTAATAAAAAATAAATATACTAAATTCATCAAAAGAATAATACTTTTCCTGAACAATTGATAGTAAGTTGGCTGTAAAATGAGCTAAAAAAAAATAATGACAGTGAGTAAAAATTATAATTTTTAGATGTAAATGTCAAATTAAGTGAAAAAAAAAATATTAGTTGCATTTTTGAGTTGGCCCAAAAAATCTTGAGGGACCCTGCTGCCTTGAGTTCTTGTGTTTTTGCAGCATTTTTATTTTTATTTTTTTACAGTGTTTGCACACCTCACTCTGCTTTATGAGCTCAGACTTCGAGCAAAGCTGAGTGTGATATAAAGTTACCCAACAGCGATGTGAAAAGCTGTGATTGCATATCAGATTTTTCCATCAAACACTGATTTCTGATTGTTCTTCAATTTTTTAAAAAAGTTAATTTTTGAATTATTCAAATTCTGCAAACACTGGATAATTTCTCTTATTTACATTTTTGTATTTTCCTTTAAAGTTATGCTCTAAACCAGTGATTCTTAACTATTGTGGGCTGTGAATCATTTTCAGTGGGTCACGAGCCACTGAGAAAAACAAAAAAAAAAAAAAATGAAAAAAATAATAAAATAAATAAATAAATAAAATAAATAAATAAATACATAAATAAATAAATAAATAAATAAATAAATAAATACATAAATAAATACATAAATAAATACATAAATAATAATATAATAAAAGGTATGCTACTGTTACAGCTAAGGTTAAAGTGAGTGCTGCTTAATTAAAGCACACTGTCAGTATTTACTTCTGAAAACGTCATCTGAAAAAAAGTTAATTTTGTATACATGAATCTTTATGAATTGCACTTTTTTATTTAACGTATTTTAAATTAAACTGCATCTAACAGAAT
This sequence comes from Bostrychus sinensis, assembly GCA_020698575.1. Taxonomy (NCBI): domain Eukaryota; kingdom Metazoa; phylum Chordata; class Actinopteri; order Gobiiformes; family Eleotridae; genus Bostrychus; species Bostrychus sinensis. Next base: position 5,706,262 of record CM036239.1, read on the forward strand.
GTAGAAAGGAATAGTTCCCTCTTTAGCATCGCCTCTCGCTTAAATTTGTTCTTTTTGTGTTGGCGCACTGTGATATTCTGACATTATTCTGTCTCATTAGTTGAAATATCTCTTTTATTTGCGTCACGGCTTGTCATTTTCGGACGATGATGGGTCCCGAAGCCAAATCAGTTAAGAACCAGAAGAGTGCTTTGATTTCTGAGTGTCCCCTTTTTAAACTCTGACCTTTTCTGCCACAGGACAACATCTTTCGAATGGCCACACATTTCGAGAACGGCCGCGGGAAAAGCCCCTACGACCCCAAGATGCTGTCGGCCTCGCTGCTGATCGGTGGGTTTGATCTGCCTGATTAGTTCCAGGAAAACATGCGGTTACTTCAGAACAAATGGTTTCTAACTTGGACTTTCTGTCTGGCAGATGGCGAGCTGTATTCTGGCACATCTGCAGATTTTATGGGGAGAGACTTTGCCATTTTCCGTACTCTGGGAGACCAACATCCAATCAGAACAGAGCAGCATGACTCAAGATGGCTGAATGGTAAATAGTTATTCTTTAATATATGTTATTTTAAGGAAATTGGGGTATTGTATTGTTTACATAAATTAAGTGTTGAATAGTTAACTACTACTACTAATCCTGTATTTAACCAATAACACTCAAAAGACTGAAGATTTGACTTTGCAGAGCTAAAAAATAACTGTGATGCAATTTTGGTATGGAATCTGGCTTATTTGTTTGGCATAACACATCAAAAAACACAAAAATCCTAATGTTTTAATTGACATTTTTTTGGTTATTTTGAGGTTAGATTTGTTGTTTGTCTGTTAATAATATAAATAAGATCATTTAAGTTTAATGAGGAGACACAAATTAAAGAATGAAAGAAATGTTTGGTCATGATTGGCCTGCAGCTCATTCTGTTCATAAAAATCCTAAGTAAATTGTATGAACTTAAATTTGTGAATTGTATTGAATCATGAGCACATGGTTTATATCTAACACAAAGCTATAGGAACCTCCCAGTTGTTCAGGAGGCTGGTGTGTGTCTGTGTGAGGATGGTGTGTGTCTGTGTGAGGATGGTGTGTGTCTGTGTGAGGCTGGTGTGTGTCTGTGTGAGGCTGGTGTGTGTCTGTGTGAGGCTGGTGTGTGTCTGTGTGAGGATGGTGTGTGTCTGTGTGAGGCTGGTGTGTGTCTGTGTGAGGCTGGTGTGTGTCTGTGTGAGGCTGGTGTGTGTCTGTGTGAGGCTGGTGTGTGTCTGTGTGAGGCTGGTGTGTGTCTGTGTGAGGCTGGTATGTGCCTGTGTGAGGCTGGTGTGTGTCTGTGTGAGGCTGGTGTGTGTCTGTGTGAGGCTGGTGTGTGTCTGTGTGAGGATGGTGTGTGTCTGTGTGAGGCTGGTGTGTGTCTGTGTGAGGCTGGTGTGTGTCTGTGTGAGGCTGGTGTGTGTCTGTGTGAGGCTGGTGTGTGTCTGTGTGAGGCTGGTATGTGCCTGTGTGAGGCTGGTGTGTGTCTGTGTGAGGCTGGTGTGTGTCTGTGTGAGGATGGTGTGTGTCTGTGTGAGGATGGTGTGTGTCTGTGTGAGGCTGGTGTGTGTCTGTGTGAGGCTGGTGTGTGTCTGTGTGAGGCTGGTGTGTGTCTGTGTGAGGCTGGTATGTGCCTGTGTGAGGCTGGTGTGTGTCTGTGTGAGGCTGGTGTGTGTCTGTGTGAGGATGGTGTGTGTCTGTGTGAGGATGGTGTGTGTCTGTGTGAGGCTGGTGTGTGTCTGTGTGAGGCTGGTATGTGCCTGTGTGAGGCTGGTGTGTGTCTGTGTGAGGATGGTGTGTGTCTGTGTGAGGATGGTGTGTGTCTGTGTGAGGCTGGTGTGTGTCTGTGTGAGGATGGTGTGTGTCTGTGTGAGGCTGGTGTGTGTCTGTGTGAGGCTGGTGTGTGTCTGTGTGAGGCTGGTGTGTGTCTGTGTGAGGCTGGTATGTGCCTGTGTGAGGCTGATGTGTGTCTGTGTGAGGATGGTGTGTGTCTGTGTGAGGATGGTGTGTGTCTGTGTGAGGCTGGTGTGTGTCTGTGTGAGGATGGTGTGTGTCTGTGTGAGGCTGGTGTGTGTCTGTGTGAGGATGGTGTGTGTCTGTGTGAGGATGGTGTGTGTCTGTGTGAGGATGGTGTGTGTCTGTGAGGATGGTGTGTGTCTGTGTGAGGATGGTGTGTGTCTGTGTGAGGCTGGTGTGTGTCTGTGTGAGGCTGGTATGTGCCTGTGTGAGGCTGGTGTGTGTCTGTGTGAGGCTGGTGTGTGTCTGTGTGAGGCTGGTGTGTGTCTGTGTGAGGATGGTGTGTGTCTGTGTGAGGCTGGTGTGTGTCTGTGTGAGGCTGGTGTGTGTCTGTGTGAGGCTGGTGTGTGTCTGTGTGAGGCTGGTATGTGCCTGTGTGAGGCTGGTGTGTGTCTGTGTGAGGCTGGTGTGTGTCTGTGTGAGGATGGTGTGTGTCTGTGTGAGGATGGTGTGTGTCTGTGTGAGGATGGTGTGTGTCTGTGTGAGGATGGTGTGTGTCTGTGTGAGGCTGGTGTGTGTCTGTGTGAGGCTGGTGTGTGTCTGTGTGAGGCTGGTGTGTGTCTGTGTGAGGCTGGTGTGTGTCTGTGTGAGGCTGGTGTGTGTCTGTGTGAGGCTGGTATGTGCCTGTGTGAGGCTGGTGTGTGTCTGTGTGAGGCTGGTGTGTGTCTGTGTGAGGCTGGTGTGTGTCTGTGTGAGGATGGTGTGTGTCTGTGTGAGGCTGGTGTGTGTCTGTGTGAGGCTGGTGTGTGTCTGTGTGAGGCTGGTGTGTGTCTGTGTGAGGCTGGTGTGTGTCTGTGTGAGGCTGGTATGTGCCTGTGTGAGGCTGGTGTGTGTCTGTGTGAGGCTGGTGTGTGTCTGTGTGAGGATGGTGTGTGTCTGTGTGAGGATGGTGTGTGTCTGTGTGAGGCTGGTGTGTGTCTGTGTGAGGCTGGTGTGTGTCTGTGTGAGGCTGGTGTGTGTCTGTGTGAGGCTGGTGTGTGTCTGTGTGAGGCTGGTATGTGCCTGTGTGAGGCTGGTGTGTGTCTGTGTGAGGCTGGTGTGTGTCTGTGTGAGGATGGTGTGTGTCTGTGTGAGGATGGTGTGTGTCTGTGTGAGGCTGGTGTGTGTCTGTGTGAGGCTGGTGTGTGTCTGTGTGAGGCTGGTGTGTGTCTGTGTGAGGCTGGTATGTGCCTGTGTGAGGCTGGTGTGTGTCTGTGTGAGGCTGGTGTGTGTCTGTGTGAGGATGGTGTGTGTCTGTGTGAGGATGGTGTGTGTCTGTGTGAGGCTGGTGTGTGTCTGTGTGAGGCTGGTATGTGCCTGTGTGAGGCTGGTGTGTGTCTGTGTGAGGATGGTGTGTGTCTGTGTGAGGATGGTGTGTGTCTGTGTGAGGCTGGTGTGTGTCTGTGTGAGGATGGTGTGTGTCTGTGTGAGGCTGGTGTGTGTCTGTGTGAGGATGGTGTGTGTCTGTGTGAGGCTGGTGTGTGTCTGTGTGAGGCTGGTATGTGCCTGTGTGAGGCTGATGTGTGTCTGTGTGAGGATGGTGTGTGTCTGTGTGAGGATGGTGTGTGTCTGTGTGAGGCTGGTGTGTGTCTGTGTGAGGATGGTGTGTGTCTGTGTGAGGATGGTGTGTGTCTGTGTGAGGCTGGTGTGTGTCTGTGTGAGGCTGGTGTGTGTCTGTGTGAGGATGGTGTGTGTCTGTGAGGATGGTGTGTGTCTGTGTGAGGATGGTGTGTGTCTGTGTGAGGATGGTGTGTGTCTGTGTGAGGCTGGTGTGTGTCTGTGTGAGGATGGTGTGTGTCTGTGAGGATGGTGTGTGTCTGTGTGAGGCTGGTGTGTGTCTGTGTGAGGCTGGTGTGTCTGTGTGAGGCTGGTGTGTGTCTGTGTGAGGATGGTGTGTGTCTGTGTGAGGCTGGTGTGTGTCTGTGTGAGGATGGTGTGTGTCTGTGAGGATGGTGTGTGTCTGTGTGAGGATGGTGTGTGTCTGTGTGAGGATGGTGTGTGTCTGTGAGGATGGTGTGTGTCTGTGTGAGGCTGGTGTGTGTCTGTGTGAGGCTGGTGTGTCTGTGTGAGGCTGGTGTGTGTCTGTGTGAGGCCGGTGTGTGTCTGTGTGAGGCTGGTGTGTGTCTGTGTGAGGCTGGTGTGTGTCTGTGTGAGGCTGGTGTGTGTCTGTGTGAGGCTGGTATGTGTCTGTGTGAGGCTGGTGTGTCTGTGTGAGGTTGGTGTGTGTCTGTGTGAGGCCGGTGTGTGTCTGTGTGAGGCCGGTGTGTGTCTGTGTGAGGCTGGTGTGTGTCTGTGTGAGGATGGTGTGTGTCTGTGTGATGTATATGTAAAATATATTAACTGAAGTTTTGTTTTTTGTAAATAAAACTACATAAGTTTATGAACACCAACACACAAATGATTCATAATTCCTAAACTGACAACAAACAAAGAGCCCAACAAAGAACACATTTTAACCTCTGAACATATAACCACATGAGTTTAACTTGCGTTTTATCCAGTCTAAACAAAAATTTTAATGTTTAGATTTTTGAAGTGAGAGCCGTATTTCGCTAAACCGGAAACAGCATTTGCTAATATACACTAGCTTTAATTTTAGAAAAAAAATGGCCTCAACATTAGCTCGTCCTCTCTGAATACAGCTGTTTATCACAAGGACAAGTACATTGTTGTTTTTGCCTGAGTGAGGATTCTCTCTCGTCCAATCAGCTCGCAGCAGTGCCCGCCTCTTACTGTTCCAGACGCTTAACCGAGCTGGACCCCATCAGGGAGGAGAGCCAAGAGTAGAACGGTTTTGAACGCTTTGGGAAGAGAAAACACCCCCGACCCGCCCTGTCCCGCCTTGTCCTGACCTAGCGGAAAAGCGCCTTGAGACATTCAATCCTCTCTCTCTCAGGCCATCATTTCCATTCATGTGCAGACATCAGATATCGCAGCCCATTCACCAGGTTTATATGGATTTGTCTGTGCTAGTCGGATTAGCTCGGCCGTGAGGGTTATTATTGAGTCTTCAGTCTGTCTGGCTGTCTGTCGGCACCACCGTGAACTTACAGAGCTACAAAGGCTCAGTTTAGACCTTTCCCCCGAGCCGTGCCATCTTTTCTCCCCACATTCCCACACAGCTAATCCACTCTCAGCTGTTTTTTTCTTATAGCGGAGTCGGATTCCCGAACCACCCCTTTCTCCCTTCAGAAACATATACAAATGCAAACTTTGGCCGTGCTGATTACTGTGACATTTTCATAGGGAGCTGGTTTAAAACAGAAACTATAGTGTTATCCTGTTAATCCCTATCGATCTTTCACCCGAATGAAAACAAATGAAATGGGGTTCTGTCAATTCGCACAAAGCCAAATTATCCACAAAAGAGGGGATTGTAATTGTGTGGATTACTGGGATGGGGATACTCTGCTGAGGCTTTATCAATGCGGTATTCATTACACAGGACAGAACGCAGTCATTCCCGAATAGTAAATGGTTCTAAAAGGAGGAGGATTAGGGGCTTGACTGGCTTGGTTTGAGGATATTGTTTACAGATTTCCTCACCTCTTTATGGTCTCTTTCTTTCTTTTAAGGAGAGACATTACAGGAGGTAAAAAATTAACAAAAAATATCTAATGCCTTGGTAAATTACAGGCATCAACATGAATCTATATCTAGTATGGAATTGCATAAAAAAATTAATATAAATACTGAATTTATTTTGTTGACACATTATATAATAATAATAAATAATAATAATGATAATACACTGTAAAAAAATGTTGTGAAAACTCAAAAACTCAAGGCAACAGGATCTCTAAAGGTTTGTGTGTTTTGGGGCCAACTCAAAATCTTAACTTTTCAACAACTAATATTTTATTTTGAAATTCATATGTCTAAATGTTCTTATTTTTTATTTTGTCGTATTTTTGAACTCATCTTACAGCAAACTTATTATCCATTGTCCAGAGGGTAAGATGAGTAAAAAAATTATGATAGACATGAACATCAAATTAAGAGAAGAAAAAAATATTAATATTAGTACAAGTACGCTACATTGTAAAAAAAAATACTGTGAAAACTCAAAAAACGTTTAGGGGCCAACTCAAAATCTCAGGTTTTCAACTACTAATATTTGTTCTTCACTTAATTTGACGATCATATGTCTAAAAACTTTAAGCTTTAAGTTTGACTCACTATCATTATTTTTTAAACTTTTTTTACAGCCAACATACTATCTACTGTTCAGAAAAAGTGTTATTCTTTTGTTTAATTTTGTATATTTAGTTTTATTATTATCAATAATATACTTTTTCTGAACAATGGATAGTAAGTTGGCTGTAACATGAGTTAAAAACATAATGATAGAGAATAAAACTTAAAATTTGTATGAACATCGTCATCAAAAATATTAGATAGTTTGTGTTTCATTAAATTAGAGCTTTTAAAAAGTCAAATTTCTTCATGTTTTTAGGAGTAAAATGCTAGGAATACAATATGTCAACAAATCCCTCTGTAAAAGCCTTCAGAATATAGTTAAGTATAAGAATTACTTGTGGAGTGAAAAACTAACGTTGACGTTTATGTTTCAGGTAAAAATCTATAGGCGCAGGTTGAGAAAATGTAAATAAATAAACAACGCAATGTGCAGATTAGACATTTTCTTTATTTTAGTGTGAAAGAGAGCAAACTGGTCCAGAATCCTAAAATATTTTACCTGTGGTGTTTTGACTGAGGATGCAGGTCGGACCAAAGCACCACTGAATAATGTTGTTTTTGTTAGCCGGTGCAGATAATAAATAGTGTGAGCGCTGCGGCTGCTGACAGTGTGTTGTTTTTATGCTCGTGCTCATGCGGTGCACTTCATCATACTGTAGTAGTTGTGACGTATTCACAATAGAGGAATGAAGTATGTGTGGGGTACGCATTATTCATACCAGAGGTCTCACACTTGCACAGCGCTTATAAATCTGCTCCCCAGTTTGGCCACAGTAGCCCTTTTCACACACTGTAAAAAAAAAAATGCTGCTGAAACCCAAAAATTCAAGGCAACAGGTGGGGCCAACTCAAAAACTTATTATTATATTTTTTTTTAACTCTTTTTACAGCCAACTTACTATCCATTGATCAGAAAATGTATTATTATTGATAATAATAAAAACTAAATATACTAAATTGAACAAAAGAATAATACTTTTTCTGAACAGTAGATAGTAAGTTGGCTGTAAAAAAAGTATAAAAAATAATGATAGTGAGTCAAACTTAAAGCTTAAAGTTTTTAGACATATGATCGTCAAATTAAGTGAAGAACAAATATTAGTAGTTGAAAACCTGAGATTTTGAGTTGGCCCCCAAACGTTTTTTGAGTTTTCACAGCATTTTTTTTTTTTTTACAATGTAGTGTACTAATATTAATATTTTTTTCTTCTCTTAATTTGATGTTCATGTCTATCATAATTTTTTTTACTCATCTTACAGCCAACTTACAATCCTTTGTTCAGAAAAGGTATTATTATTTATAATAACAAAAACAAAAGAATAATACAATTTTAAATTCATATGTCTAAATTTTCTTATTTTTTATTTATTTATTTATTTTTTACTCATCTTACAGCAAACCTACTATCCATTGTTCAGAAAAAGTATTATTCTTTTGTTAAATTTAGTATATTTAGTTTTATTATTATCAAAAATAATACTTTTTCTGAACAATGGATAGTAAGTTGGCTGTAGGATGAGTTAAAGAAATAATGATAGAGAGTAAAACTTAAAATTTGACCCCAAAACTCAAAAATCTTGAGGTATCCTGTTGCCTTGAGTTTTTGAGTTTTCTTTTTTTTTTTTTTTTTTTTTTTTACAGTGTTACTCTGTCCTAAATGGCTATAGAGCGTTAACATGGCACTGCTTTTATCTTTACAACTAACATTTAGTCACAGTCAGTGGTGGAAAGTAGCACTTTTATGTAATTTACTTTTCATAAAACATAACATTTTCAAAGGAAAATAATAAGTTTACTTTAGTGCAGTGCCGGGCCTGAACATTTGGGGGCCCGAAGCAGGACAGCTCTGGGGGCCAAGCCTCTCGGTCATTGTTGAGACCGGTTAAATTTTACTATATCACATTTTATTTTCTTTTAGACATTGGCTGACTGTTTTTCTATGGAGATGAAGGCTTTTGAGACAATTTGCAAACTTACACAAAACGCTGCAAAAACTCACAATCTCAAGGCAACAGGATCCCTCAAGATTTTTCAACAACTATTTTTTTTGTTTACTTACTTTGATGTTCATATGTCTAAAACCTTTACATTTTAAGTTTTAATGTTTATTATTGTTTTTTTTTAACTAATCTTACAACCAACTTACATCCATTGTACAGAAAAAGTATTTTCTTTTGATAAATTTAGTATATTTCGTTTTTATTCTTATCAATAATAATACCCTTTCTGAACAATAGAAACTTAAAATTTAAAATATTCTTTGTTAAAAACTTGAGATTTTGAGTTGTCCCCAAGACTCAAAAATCTTGAGGGATCCTTTTGCCTTGAGTTTTTGAGTTTTCTCTGCATTATTATATATATATATATATTTTACAGTGAAGCAAGGGGGCCCAGATAAACAGGAAGTAAAACACATTCATGTATTTAGATTGCATTGGCCCCCACTTTCAGATAGAACCTCTCAAAAATTACTGCCAATAGCAAGCAGAATGTTTGCTTTTTTAAATTTGTTTGTTTGTTTGTTTTGTTTTGTTTTTTGTTTTTGTTTTTTGTTATGCAAACCTGTTGACGGGCCTGCATGTTGATAATTCTTCTAAAAGATATATATATATAAAAATACATTTATTTATTGTAAATACTAATTCTCGTGAATTTTTTTCTTTAAACTCAACTTGAAGATAAAAAATAAAAATCTGCCTTTCTTGTCTTTAAAATTAAAATATAAAATAAAATTATAACAATATAAAATCTGATTACACTCAGTTTATTCTATATTTTTATGTTAAAAAAGAAACTTTAAAATGAAAAATTAATGAAAAATAAAAAAAATTGAAAAAATTAAATATGTATATATTGTATTAAATTGTTAAATTAAATTCACAAAAAAGAAAAAAAAATTGAAAAGTCTTTGCAACAAGCTATTATCTATGTATGTATTATCTAACACCTCCTTTATCAGTCATTCATTTCAAAAGTTCAATATGAAAAGCTAGCAAATATTTTTTTTAAATATGTAATATTCCCATGTACCCCTTGCAAAGTGCCCGCGTACCCTTAGGGGTCCACGTACCCCTGGTTGGGAAACACTGGCCTTGTTGGATGGGATCAGAGCCTCCTGGGCCGGTCTCTTTAAATGCACTGTGGTCTAAAAAACATTCACTGATCTGACGAAGGCTGTTGAGACGAAACGTAATCAAATAAAAACATCTTTGACATGGAACGGAGGAGCGTGCAATGCTTTTTATGAGTTTTTGAAAGTCTGCTTTATTGTCACATGTACAGAGAACTGAAACTGTGTTACTCTCAAACCCTCGGTGCAAATAAGTGACAGTACCAAAAACACTATAGACAGTGCAATATGTAATAAGAAAAATATACAAAATGCAAATAAGGGCATGCAAAAAGTAGCTATACTAACAGCACAAAGATTAAATATGACATAAGGCACATAAGAGATTAGGTTCATCAGAGACCAGACCAGTGCAACAGTGCAACAGTGCAACAGTGCGACAGTGCAACAGTGCAACAGTGCAACAGTGCAACAGTGCAATAGTGCAATAGTGCAATAGTGCGAGAGTAGAGAGAGAGAATGGCAGTGCAAAAAATTTAAACAGTAAAAGAAACATTAAACAAAAACAACATATATATGTTTAATTGTTAATAAATCAGCTGTACCATTGTTATCATTTGAGTTACCTCATATCTTGGGACACACATGGGAAATTCGGTAACATTTTCTATGAACTCGCTGTTCATAAGACGCTATAAACACAATCATAAAGCATTATAAAGCATTCATAAAGCTTTATAATTATTGACATAAGTTGACATAAACATGTATAGATACTCATAACTACACTTATATGGCATTATAATCTTTCATTATAGGCGTTTACAACTGAAGGTGACACAGTGTATTATAAAGCGTCTTTGTCCTCATGAGACCAGCAGTGTTGAGGTCAGTATTTGGGTAAAGTGTCTCTGAATTAGTGCTTATGTATGAGGGGAACCCCACTTTACTTACTGTCTGTAATGGTGCCCTATGAATTTCTATGAGTAATTATAAGTTAATCTCACTTTGCCTAGCCTATGCAATGGGTGCCTGTATCCCTTAATTAGTGCTTATGAGCAGTAAAATAACCATTGACAAAAAATATATGAATAAGACATGGAATTCTGACACAAGTGCACATGAGCTGTTTTGGGTCTATTCATGGATTCTGTTATGAAGCTTTATAATACTGAGCTCAACACTGCTGGTCTCATGAGGACAAAGACGTTTTATAATACACTGTGTCACCTTCAGTTGTAAAGGCCTATAACGAAACATTATAATGCCATATAAGTGTAGTTATGAGTATCTTTACATATTTATGTCAACTTATGTCAATAATTATATTGCCTTATGAATGTTTTATAAATGTATTTATAGCGTCTTATGAACAGCGAGTTCATAGAAAGTGTTACCGGAAATTCTTTATGAAAATTATAAAAATGTGGTGAATAAAACATATATACTGCTCACTGCACCTTTAAGTACATATTTTGAGTACTTTCTCTGGTCACAGGCTGGGTTTACCACCATGCCTCGGTCCTCATGCCTCTTCATTTAAGACGCATCTCCAGCCTTTAAGGCTTTTTCAGCTCTGCCTTTGCCTCCTAAAGAAAAGATGAATTTATTCAAGTGTGACCCGGGACAATCAGAGCCATGTGTGTTTGCCAGGATGTGGTCGAGGGACAGAGGTTATGTGGGATTTGGATTTGGAGAAGCTGGTCGGGGTAAAGTCAGACAGTGTAACAGCAGAGTGTAAAGTAAATGGCAGGTATTACTGAGCCGTGACTGGAGAATATCACGGGGGATTGAATGTGGAGGTGTAAAATCGGGGTGAAATGATTGTCATCGGTTCACTGACGTTAGGTTGTTAAAGTGTTTTTTATAAAGGTGCGGGGCATATGTTTTTTGTCCATCCAAATAAATAAATGACATGACATCTATCTTTTATTTCTCCAGATCCCAGATTCATCAGCGTGCACTTAATCCCTGAAAGCGACAACCCAGAGGACGACAAAATCTTCTTGTTTTTCAAAGAGAATGCCATGGACGGAGAGCACACAGGGAAGGCCACCATTGCCAGGATTGGACAACTGTGTAAGGTAACAACACGCATGATCTAATTCCTTATCTCAAGTAGAGATAAGCAGTACTCTGTTATATTTATGTAAATGACTGTACTATTGATTTTGTAAGAGCACATTTTCCAAAAGAATAAGTATATTTTTTAAGATTTATTGTTGGCCTTTTGCCATCATTGGAAATAGAAAGTAATGAGATGAAAAAGAGTTGTAGAATGACATGGAGCGAACAGGCTTAAGCCAGGAATCCAACCTGGGCCACTCCAGTAAATGGTACACGCTGTACAACTGAGGCACCAAAATAAATCTCCTATATCAATATATCTCATAAATATGTTGTAAACAAACAAATTGTACTTTTGTTACTTTTTGTCATATATACCATATTTTCTGGGCTATAAGTTGCTCTGGAGTATAACTCACATCGGTCAAAAAATGCATCATGAAGAGGAAAAAAAACACATAAGTCGCACATAAGTCGCATTTATTTAAAAATGTATTTCACAAAATCCATGACCAAGAACAGACATTTAATCTGGAAAGGCAAGTTAACTACACAACAGCACACAGAACAACAGACTGGATAGGTGTCCAGTATGTTAACGTAACACATTAACAGTTATTCAGCTACACAACAGCACACAGAACAACAGGCTGGACAGGTGTCCAGTATGTTAACGTAACACATTAACAGTTATTCAGCTACACAACAGCACACAGAACAACAGACTGGATAGGTGTCCAGTATGTTAACGTAACACATTAACAGTTATTCAACTACACAACAGCATAAAGAACAACAGACTGGATAGGTGTCCAGTATGGTAACGTAACACATTAACAGTTATTCAACTACACAACAGCATAAAGAACAACAGACTGGATAGGTGTCCAGTATGTTAACGTAACACATTAACAGTTATTCAGCTACACAACAGCATAAAGAACAAACCTGGGAGGCTGAAGAAGGTAAATTAACAAAACAAGCCAGGGATCTGAAGAAAGTTTCTGGTAAGCAAGTTCACCAAGCTCCCGATCTCATTCTACATCACTACTGACAGTCGTTGTCACGAGCCTAGAGCGCCCTCTTGTGGCTGTAATGTTTAATCCTTGTTTCATGTTAAATTTGATATATAAGTCGCACCTGACTATAAGTCGCAGGACCTGCGAAACTATGAAAAAAAGTCCAACTTATAGTCTGGAAAATATATGGTATATATGAATCTCCACTTTTAATTATTCTTCATTCTTCATTTTTAATAATTATTAAAATCACACCCCCCACTTCTGTACTAAAGTGGTTCAAAATATCAGCACCACCAGTGCCGGTCCTCAACATTTGGGGGCCCTAAGCAGGACAGGTTTGGGGGCCAAGCCTCTCAGTCATTTTTAAGACCGGTTAAATTTTACTGTATAACATTTTCATTTCTTTGAAACAGTGACTGGCTGTTTTTCTGTGGGGATGAATGCTTTGAGAAATGTTTTAATTTGCAAACTTAGCAAGGGGGGGGGCCCAGGTAAACAGGAAGTAAAACACATTAATGTATTTAGATTGCATTGGCCCCCACTTTCAGATAGACCCTCTCAAAAATGACAGAAGCAGAATATTCATCAAATAGTGTTAGCAAATAAATCAAATCAACAAATAACAGATAGACCTGAGGGCCCTCTGATGTCTGTGGGGCCCCATGCAGCTGCTTACTGTGGCCCTGAGCACCGCTCCACTGCTTACAGAGACTGTGTTGTTGCAGAACGACATGGGCGGCCACAGAAGTCTGGTGAACAAGTGGACCACGTTCCTCAAGGCGCGGCTCCTGTGCTCAGTTCCCGGAGTCAACGGCATCGACACACATTTCGACGAACTGCGTAAGTTTGTGTTCTTTCATCCTTCTGTTATACGGTGGTTTGTATGTGTTTGTGTGTTTCCAAATTTGTGTACGTGTTTTCATATTTGTGTGCATTTTCATATTTATGTCAGTTTTCAAATTTGTGTTCATGCTTTTGCATTTGTGTGCGTGTTTTCAAGTTTGTATGTGTGTTTTTGCAGTTGTGTGCATGTTTTTGTGTTTGCGTGCGTGCTTTCGTATTTGTGTACACATTTTTTATTTGTGTGCATGTTTTCAAGTTTGTGGGCGTGTTTTTTGAATGTGTGTGTGTTTCAAACTTTGTGTGCGCATTTCCAAAATTGTGTGCATCTTTTTGAATGCATGTGTTTTCAAATTAGTGTATGTGTTTTTTTATTTGTGTGCATTTTCATATTTATGTGTGTTTTCAAATTTGTGTGTGTGTTTTGGCAGTTGTGTGCATGTTTTTGTGTGCGTGTTTTCGTATTTGTGTACATTTGTTTATTTCTGTGCATGTTTTCAAATTTGTGTGCATGTTTTTTGAATTTGTGTGCGTTTCAAACTTTGTGTGCTCGTTTCCAAATTTGTGTGCTCGTTTCCAATTTGTGTGCTTGTTTTCGAATTTGTATGCATTTTTTTCTCATTTGTGTGCACATTTCCAAATTTGTGTGCGTGTTTTTTAAATTTGTGTGCGTATTTTCGTGTTTGGGCCACCGTACATCTCACCTTAATGCGTGCGTTTTCTCATTTTTAGAGGACGTGTTTGTAATGAGCGCCAAGGACCCCAAGAACCCGCTCATCTACGCCGTGTTCACCACATCCAGGTACGACCTGCTCCAGATCTTTCTGATGAGGAACTCGTGCGGGCGCGAGTTCAAATTCTCAGGCAGCTTGCAGAATATTGACTCGGACAGATGCTGGTAGTATCATATTTGTTTTGTTGATTTGTTGCTAGGCGATCAGAAATATACAGTATATTCTACAGGCAGCCATACTGGACAAGTTATTTCCTCTCTATCTAAAAACCACACGCCTCAGATTTCTTTCCTTTTTACATGCTTCCGTCCCGTTATCTGTAATATCCAAACTATTTTAAACGACACGGCAGGATGTGAGCGACCAAGCGTATTTCCAGACATCGCTCCCTGGCCAGTAATCCACTTACAGGTGTCTCATGGTTGCTTTGCTTTCTGCACAATACCACTCCCTGAATTTCCACTTCTTCTATAAGAGATTGCTTGCTTTTAGCTGATTCCCCGCTCCTCGCTACCTGTCCCGTTCCTTATTGAAAACCTTGGCAGCAGAGGCTTGTGTAGGGAAATCAGATTAGAGAGAGAGAAACACGATATTCACTCAGCAGGAATGCATGTCTTTCCCCCCAGGCCGCTGCCCCTGGGGCTGAGCAGGCTTTCCAACGAGGCTGGGTGTGGTTTTATTCACGCGAGCAGAGAGGTGAAAGCAGAGGGGAAAGCATGTACAGACTGTAAAAAAAATGTTGCAAAAACTCAAGGCAACAGGATTCCTCAAGATTTTTGAGTCTTGAGGTCAACTCAAAATCCCAAGTTTTCAAAAACTAATATTTTACTCATTACCTCTTATCTTATTTGGTGATCATACGTCTAAAAACTTTAAATTTAAAGTTTTACTCACAATCATTATTTTTTTTAACTCATCTTACAGGCAACTTACTGTCCATTGTTCAGAAAAGGTATCATTATTGATAATAAAAACTAAATATACTTAATTCAACAAAAGAACAACACTTGCCCTCCTCTCTCCTCTCCATTCTCCTCTCCTTTTCTCTCTTCTCCCCCCTCTCCTTGCCTTACTCCTCTCTCCTCTCCACTCTGCTCCCACCTCCCTCTCCTCTCTCCTCCCTCCTCTCTTTCCTGACCTCTTTTCTCTCTCCTCTCTTCTCTTCTCTTCTCCCCTCTCCTCTCCCCACTCTTCTCCTCTCCTCTCCTCTCTTCTCTTCTCTCCTCTTCTCTCCTCCCATCTCCTCTCTCCTCTCATCTTCTCTTCTCTCCTCTCTCCTTTCCTCTCTTCTCTCTTCTCTTCTCTTCTCTCCTCTCATCTCCTCTTCTCTCCTCTCCTCTCCTCTCCTCTCTCCTCTCTCCTCCCCTCTCTTCTTTCCTCTCTTCTCCTCTCTTCTCTTCTCTCCTCTCCTCTCTTCTCTTCTCTCCTCTTCTCCCCTCTCCCCTCTCTTCTCCTCCCCTCTCCTCTCTTCTCTTCTCTCCTCTCTTCTCCTCTCTTCTCTCCTCTCTCCTCTCCTCTCCTCTCTCCTCTCTTCTCTCCTCTCTTCTCCTCTCCTCTCTCCTCTCCTCTCATCTCCTCTTCTCTCCTCTCCTCTCCTCTCTTCATCTCCTCTTCTCTCCTCTCTCCTTTCCTCTCTGCTCTCCTCTCTTCACAGTACTGTGCATAAAACAGGTTTTTAAGAACGGCTAGAACAAAGAAAGATGCATCAATGTCCAAAGAAATATACAAAAATACAAAAAATCTACATAAAAGAACTCGGAGAGCGTATGTGAGTAAAAATACTGCACTTGATGATGATAATGACAGTTTTCTCTGTATGATTTTATTAGATTGGGTCAGATTAAGTTGCTCCCAGTGTAAGCTTTGAGGGCAGAACAAGTCAAGTCAAGTGCATTTCTATTGCATTTCTAAAACAACCACCACCGCCCTATGCTTTCCTGTCAATACTCCATTGACCAAAGTGCCGTTCAAGCAAAATAAAACATCATAAAATAATCCATTAAACAGTAAAAAGAGACAAATTAAAACATCACCATAAAACAAGTCAAATAACCATGCACTAATGATAATATGAATAGACAAAGTATAAAGCTAACACACTGTCAGACATCCTGTATTACTCCTTATGGCTAAGCTTTTGGGAATATATTAAGTGACTGGTGCACACACACATGCACGCTTTAAAATTCAATTATGCAGCATTGAAGAATAAGAGTGCTTTAATTGGTTTCCTAAGTGGCCGGTTTTCAGAGATGAAAAGGGCAGAGATTAGAGGAGGGACTGGCTTTTAATATCACTACTTAATGAGGCCTGGAGATGCTTCAACTTTCAGATCGGCGTTCGATTGTGGCATTGTGTGTGCTTAAAGTGTATTTGTGCTTCTGCCTCTTATTGACTATATCTATACAAACATATGTCCACCCTTTTTCCTCAAGCACACACAGCAGATATCCAGAGTTAATTGAATTTTGTAAGTAATTAACATTTCCCAAATGCTAATCCATTCATCTTCCACGCTTTAGTGAGCCCCTTTGATTGTATATATGCCAACCACATCCCTAATTAGTCAAATACCACTTCCCATTGCAGTTAGTGAGACAAAGCACACTGCAAATTGTACTGGACTCTTTGCTTTCTGCAAACGCTGTGCAAAATGAATCCATCTGCCCGCTGTGTTAAGCTGCAGTTGCAAAATTAATAGCTCAAAATTTGACATCAGACATTAAGCGATGGTATAAAATAAAATTAAAATCTTGCTTGTTCAGACGTTAATAGACACTAATGGTGCTAGATGCTTCAAACAGCATGTCTCTTTTGTCTAATAGTTTAGTAAATCTTTAGTATATTTTGGGATTTAGTAGAACGTTCACTACTTATCAGTGCAGTAGGGGAAGAAGTACTCATTTTTTCTTTTTTTTTTTTTTTTTTTTACTTAAGTTAGAGTACAGATAAATGTGCCAAATGTACTCAAGTAAAAGTAAAAGTATCACCTTAAAATTTCCACTTAAGTAAAAGTATAAAGGTACTCACTTTTAAATGTACTTGCAAGTAAAAAAGTCAAAGTATTTCTCACAGACTCAGCCCATGAATGAGTTAAATGTGAGGGATTTTGCTGATTCCAGATGAACAAACTGAGTCTGAATCTGTCGCTGAGCTCTTCTGTCTTTATTATTCTGATGTTTCTAAAGCAGTACTACTTTACTGCATCTGTTATATTTAAGTACTGTGTCTACAATGAGGGCATGACAAAAACACATGATTTTAAACCAAAACTCAAAATACTTTGTACTTCAAACCATCTCAGAAATGTAGTGGAGTAAAAATAAAAGCACCCCTTCTAAAATTTACTCAACTAAAGTACAGATACATGAAAATTTTACTGACTAAGTACTTTTACTTTGTTACATTCCACCACTGTATGAGTGTCTGCTCAAGTTCCTCTCTCCTGGATCACCTGGGATTGCATAAAATGAAAGACGGACATCAGATCCTTTTTACCCATAACTGACTGATCTTGCCTCGTTCTGCCCTCTTTTTGCTAATAAAAGTGAAACGCACCCATCTGGCTCATGCAGCTGCCAGTTAAATATTGAAGATTGTTTTGAATACAGTCTAGCGCAGGTCCTGTTTGGTTGGTGGCGTGCCCACATTCCTGTCTGTTCTCAGGAGGCTGGGAGCAATCACAGAGAAGTTCCAATCTGTCAGTCCGTACTTAGGTAATGACAGCCTCGCTCGTCTCCGCGTCTTTGTGTGCAGAAGGGTCATTTTGTTGTCTTTCTTCAGTATTTCACAAGTTCCTAATCCCTGTCTTGTGTGACCGATTACTCACAAATCTCCTTTGTTTATCTGAGTCATCGGTATAGATTTTAACGGCCTCATGCTCGCCAACTCCTTTCATCCTTGAGAACATTTTTTGTCTAACATTTTTTGTCAATGCCAGCGTCTCTTGCAGTTCAAGTCCTGATTTAGTTTGATGTAGAGCCAGTATTACTCCTGTTTTATTCCTGCTTTGATTGGGGCTAGTTCTGGTTTAGACCTAGTTTAGTCCTGGTTTAGTTCTGGATTAGTCACAGCTTTGTCCTGACTTAGTCGTGGCTTAGACCTGGTTTCGTGAAGAGTAAGGGGGGGTAATTTTAGCCCATTAAAGATGGTACACAGTAAATTTCCAAGAGTAAATTTGACTCTATCCTGAGTGTATATGGTCCTTATCTATATAGAATTAAATTTACTCTGTCTTTCGTGTTAAAATTTAAGACAATAGAATGAATAAATAGAATAGAATTTAGAATGAACACAGCACCATGACACTGGTGAACAATGCCACACATGACCTGACATCTTAAAGATCATGAAAGAATGCATTTAAATTACTCACTCTCATCATTAAATGTGCTGTGGTTGAAAAATTGTTTTATTTAAACATGTTATTCAGTGAAACTTATTTGATTATCAATGAAAATTGAATCCTAAAAGCTCAAAACTGTCCCTAAAAGTACAGTAAAGTAAGTTCTCAGAACTCAAATAAAGCCACATCCACATCAGTCATGGTCCAACCATGACTCTGAGGAACATCGACGCACATGACACCTGCTTCAATTGAACAGACATTAACTTTTAAAACTACATTTTTCTGTTTAAAACAATATACATTTCTATTTTCACATAGCCATTTTTTTCTGTAAAGACAACATCAGTTCCTCCAATCACAGACTGGAATGTACAACTTGGAAGTACAACTTTTATTTCTATTGCTAATAAAATAAAAACTGCATCCCCAATTTCCATCATGTCGATGCCACTCATGAATCTGATTCTCTCAACTAAAAGTACATTTAACACTATATAGATAGGGACCATATACAAATATACATTATATACAAATTTTACTGTGTACTTGGAAAGCCAAATATTTTCTGAGGTGGTGCTGGGTGAAAGAACCACTGGTCTCACATATTTCCCTCCATCTTTGTCCAGCAGTAACATCTTCAAGGGCTCTGCAGTGTGTATGTACAACATGGCAGACATCAGGAGGGTTTTTCTGGGGCCCTATGCTCACCGAGATGGCCCAAACTACCAGTGGGTGCCATTCCAAGGAAGAGTGCCCTACCCTCGACCCGGCACTGTGAGTCTCCCCTCGTCAGACACCGCAGCAGCCATAAATGGACAGAATCTAGGTAACATTGTTGTGTGTTGGATTTTCAGTGTCCTAGTAAGACGTTTGGGGGTTTTGACTCTACTAAAGACCTGCCCGACGATGTCATCACCTTCGCCCGTGGCCACCCCGCCATGTATAACCCCGTCCAGCCAATAGGGGGACGGCCCATCATGGTGCGGACAGATGTGGACTACCAGTTCTCACAGCTGGTCGTGGACAGAGTGGAGGCTGAGGACGGACAGTACGACGTCATGTTCATTGGCACAGGTGTGTACTCCTGCCTCGTCCATGTTTGCTGGACTCTTCTCTTTTTAAGGTACATTATTTATGCGTGACTTTTAGACAGGGGCACTGTGCTGAAGGTGGTGACCATCCCCAGGGAGAGTTGGCATGACCTAGAAGAAGTTGTGCTGGAGGAGATGACAGTTTTTAGGGTACGGTCTGGTGAATTATTCAAGCAAACATTGTATGTAAACTGCGTAAAAAATTGGCTTTATAAAATACACATAACCCTCATCTGTTTTTGCTTTGTACAGGAACCTACTCCCATCACTGCTATGGAGCTGTCAACAAAGCAGGTAGGAACAGGTTTTACACATAATCATTTCAGCACTTGTGGACAGATGTCAGAATGAGAGAATTGGCTCAGCCCTTAAACGCATCAAAATCCCACAGTGTACAAATGTAAAGTTCAGTCTGAGAATCTAACTCACAACCACATTCTCTCAACAAACATTCATTCAGGAACAGTCAGTATTTATGTCTTTGTTTTTTCCTCTGGCTCCCACAGCAACAGCTGTACCTTGGCTCGGCGCTGGGAGTTTCGCAGATGTCTTTGCACCGGTGCGAGGTGTATGGGAAAGCTTGTGCTGAGTGCTGCCTGGCCAGAGATCCGTACTGCGCCTGGGACGGCACCGAGTGCTCGAGATACTTCCCAACTGCCAAGAGGTAGGAGGACACACCAAACAAATGCCCTTCTTTAACCTTTATTTATCCTCTGAGGGGTTGCCAAGGTTGCATGGTTCTTTTCAACATCGCCCCATTGTATTTATGGCGTCACATGTGGTCACACCTGGGAGTTATCAGTGCACCTGGATTCGGCTTCTGCTCTTGGCTTTAATGCACTCTGTTATAAATGCTTTGCTCAGGGGCATCGCTGTACACAACCTTGATTCTCTGACCTCAGTTTCAAACAGCCTGTGAATCCAAACAAGTACACAGACGCCAGGCACACGCTGCAAACATGGAAGTAATCTACAGCTTCAGCGTTTCTCCGGCGTAAAATACAGTCATTAACACACACTGTACACAAATAATATGCATCAACATTCAGAAATCTGCGTCAAGCTCCTGCCAAAAAACAAAAAAACAAACCGAATCCTACTCCACAGTCAGAACAGCACACACAAAAAGACACATGCTGAGATACACAGTAAATTATAGCCAACAGGAGCTGTCTGACCACTTCACCCCACAGCAAGGAGGTATGAACACACTCACCCTCAAATTACCCTCTGCTGTTTCCAGAGGGACTCACTGACCACTGCACACACACACACACACACACACACACACACACACACATGCATCAACCCAG
Source organism: Bostrychus sinensis (assembly GCA_020698575.1). Taxonomy (NCBI): domain Eukaryota; kingdom Metazoa; phylum Chordata; class Actinopteri; order Gobiiformes; family Eleotridae; genus Bostrychus; species Bostrychus sinensis. The sequence goes on from CM036239.1 coordinate 5,726,964, forward strand.
TCTCCAGTGGGTACACTCGACTCTGACAGGGAGAGAGTGAAATTGGTGCACACCAGGGTTAAGGCCCGGGACTGGTTATCCACCACATGCCAAAAAATTTCCCCTTTTCCTTTCCTTAAGAAACAGAAACTCTGTGCTGCAGTGGTTCCCAATCTTTTTGCTCTCGTGCACGGTACCCCCTGGGCTTTTTTTGTCACATCAGGATTGCTCCCCTCACTCATACACATTGATAATTCTTTAAAATTGTAATAAAAAAAAAAACATCTGTCTTCATTAGTACAAAGACATTGTATACTTAATTTACTGTAAATGTTGATTCTGTGGTTGATTCTTAAATGCACAATAATCTTCCTGTCTTTAAAATAATACAAAACAAAATAAATAAAATAAACTCCAATTACATTTATAAGTACATATTTCAATGTGATCTTAAAATGAATAATCTTAAACTGGGCTGGGTTTTTTTTTTTAGGAGTTTTTCCTTACCGAGAAGGAGGGTCTAAGGACAGGAGTGTCCTGGGTCTGTTTAGTTTAGTGTAGTTATTGTTTGTGCTGATTGTGTGTTTATGTTTGATCACCTGTTTGTGAAGCCCTTTGAGGCGACTTTTGTTGTGATACTGGGCTATACAAATAAATCTGAATTGAATTGAATCTGAATTAAACGTCTGACACATTTACTACAAATAAAAATGTAAAGAATTTTATTAACTTTCCTTTTAAACAAACTATTAAACCTAAAAATCATGCAACAAAATATAATATTCTAATAATCTTTAGCAGTTTCACTCTCTTTTTATCACTTGAGCTTGCCTTTTCAATAGTTCAACATAAAAAGATCACAAAATGTTTTTCATATTGGAAATGCAAAGTGCTTGCGTACCCCTAAGGGTCCCCGTACCCCTGGTTGGGAAACACTGCTGTACTGCACATGCTCAGACAGCCAAGACCAGGAATAGGGCTGAATGCTTTTGAATAAATATCTAACTGCGATTTTTCTGGGAGATATTGCGGCTGTGATTAGATTTGCGATATATTTTGTAAAATCCATGTTCAGTTCACAGTAAACATTTGATGGAGCTTTGAAATATTCACTGCTGAACTAATCCAAGCAATCATGTGGCCTTCAGTTCAGGTCTGTAGAGCTCTGAACTACAGCTGTACCCTGCAAAAAATCTAACTCTACATTAGTTAAAATGACTTGAATTCAGCAAAAGCAAACAAAAAATGTCTGATGATCTGTCCATGGAGTAAGAAAATTCCAGTTAACCCATGCACAGATAATTCTGCTTGAAATAAGTGGGAAAATAAGCTTGGAACAAGGAAGAAATAACTTAAAACAAGTCAACTAATTGAATAATAAGTTAGCTAATAAGTAAACAAATTCCTCCAATTAAGATTAATAATCTGGATTCAAGTCATTTTAGCTAATGTAGATATAGATTTTTTGCAGTGTATCCATATTAAGATTAGTTAGTCTTTATTTGTTTCGAGCAACTGAAGACAAATATACAGTACATACAGAATCATAAATACATTGAAAACTGTTTCTTTTAAGGCTCGAAAAGGAGTGGGAGGAAGAAAACTTATTTAATCCCACCCCTATATTACATAGAACAAATCAAAACAACTTGTTGTTAGCTTCCTGCTCATACAAGAATAATAACAAAACATATTTACATTTCCAGAAATATAAATAACAAAAAATAGTAAGGCATTTCAGGCAAGTCAATTTTAAAAAATAGATAGCTGCATAGATTGCAGGACACAAGTCCTAACAGTGATAAGACACAAATGTTAGAAAAGGTAAGATTCAGTGGGGATGAGATATTTTGTTCACTGCAGAGGAAATTATATCAGCTAAATAATTGCAGCCTTTGTGATTTGCTAATCGCAACAGTGATTTTGATTTGATTTCAATTAATCGTGCAGCCCTAACCAGGAAATGCTCACATGTGGGAGCTACTGTATATGAGGAAAAAAACCCAACACACGTAGACAAAAGTATAGAGTACAGGACAAAGCCACACTAACTCAACATTGAGTCCATATGTCTCGCTTCTCCTTTTCAGTGCCTCACCTTTGGCTTAAACAAACTCCACAAGGCTTTGATTTTTTATAGCCCTTGTCAAACACTTTTATTTCACTGTGACAATTGGGTCCAAGGGAGAAATCCATGTATGCTCCGAGTCTGTAAAGCAAGGACATCAAAACATCTTCCCTGTAATAAAAAAAAAACACAAACAATGAGTGGGGCTACAGCTGTAACTAATCAGAAAGCAGACGCACTGTTTTCCTCAAGGTCATTTTATGGCTTGTGCTTTTGTGCCAGAGTTTGGTTTCTTTTATTACTGCCAGTGTGAAAAGCAATGGTTGAAGATGGAAAGAAGGCTTACTGTAACTGAGACTGGAGATGACAAAGTGTAACGTTGCCCCCTAGTGGTTAAGAGTAAATATCACAAATCTTTATCTGCGTCTGAAATTGTTGCTGCACTACATTTTCTTTTAAACGCCAATAAAAAAATACAATAAAATAAATAAAATGTCTTTAACATGAAAAATAAATTAATGTTTTTTTTGTTTTTTTTTTAATCAATAGTCAAGGATAAGACCATAATCAGTGAGAAGTATCATTAAAGTCTCATTTACTCAGTTTATTAGTTAAAAAGCGATTAATAGAAGAGATCCAAATTGTTGAGACTGGTCATTTTGACATTTTCATAGGAAAACAATTGTCCTCAAATATTGTCTTAAAGTGTTGTTTTTAATAGATTTTTTTTTTTTTTTTGCAACAATGTAAAAAAACTAAAATGATAAAAGTGTTTTGATTCTAACAGTGACATTTCATTTCTCTGTTTACATAAAAAAATAGTCACAAAATAAAGTAAAAAGTAATTTAGTAGTAATATTTGGGATGGTTTTGTGTTTTTTGTTATGATGAGTGGCAGAGTGGTTAGTGTTCTCGCCTCTCAATATAATAATACTTGTCAGGTGTATATTAAACTTAAAAAGCAAAGATAAAATCATGTGAATAACTTGCTTTTCCTTGATCAAATTATCAAAAAACTTCACGTACCCCCTGCAATGTGTTTACGTACCCCTAGGGGTCCCCGTTCCCCTGGTTTGGAAACGCTGCCCTACATTATGCAACCAAGCACAGACTGTGCAGACTGTGCAGACTGTGCAGACAGAAATAGTGGGACATTATCTTACTCCGAGCGCGGAAATCAAACCTGTGACTGCATTAAATATGATCCTGAACTAAATTAAAGCATCACTGTGTTTGTTTTACAGACGGACGAGGCGACAGGACATCAGGAACGGTGACCCTCTGTCCCAGTGCTCGGACCTTCAACATCACGGTGCGTTCACAGACACAGTTAAAATGTACGACAGTGAAGATGTCAGACACATTTAACCTTGTTGTTACTGTGAGCAGACGACATGGACGGCATCGGAGGCGCCGTTGAGGACAGGACTGTGTTCGGAGTGGAAAACAGCAGCATGTTTTTGGAGTGCAGTCCCAAATCTCAGAGAGCGCTCATCTACTGGCAACTGCAGAAACCCAACGACGACCGCAAGCTCGAGGTTCGGATTTTATTTTATTTTTTTTTATTATTAACTTATACATTTTACACATAAATAACCAAAATAAATAACAATACAAGCAGTTATGACAATAAAGCAATAATGACAAACAAAACAAAAACAACAGAGGGGTAAAGCATACAAATCATATACTTAAATGCTTAGAGAGGTTTTTTTTTTACATTTTTCTGTTGGATTGAACATCTTGTCCCATCAAAAAGCAATATTAAAAAAGCACAACAGGTCCCCTTTAAAAAGGTCCATATATCTCAGTGGAGAATGTTATTGCTTTTTTATTTTCCATTTTGTTTATGAGTGCTATGTATCTGTCCATCTCAATTATGAATTCTTGTATGTTTTCCTTGCCCATTTACATTTATGAATATAATATTTTGCATGGATAATAAACTGATTAAGGATATATTTAATATTTTGATGAATAGTTTTGCTGTATCCAAACATAACATCTTTTTTTTTCAATTTCAATTTTATTTGATAGAGCACGAATAAAAAAAAATTCTATTTCGCACCAAAGGCAGCGTGAATATACACAATCAAAAAACAGATGGCAAATTGTTTCGATGGTGGAATTGCAAAAAGTACAAAGTGGGTCAATATCCTTATTGAATTTATTTAAAAAACCTCTACAAGGATATATTCTATGCATTATTTTGAATGAAACTTCCCGCAGTTTATTACCCATGCAATATTTGTAATTTAACATAAAAGGTGTCTTCCACTTTATCTGATCTCCAGGTTCGTATTCTGTCAGCCAGACTCTTATTTTCATATTTAATTCCTCCTTAGGGATTATTATTGTGTCACTTTCACTCTGATTAGCCCGCTCTGTTGAAACTGAACCAGTCTGCCATGCGCTGCACCTTCCTTTTTCTGTATCACCGTGTAATTACCCTTTTGACTTTTCACCTCTGCCCCGCGAGGGTCAAAACCTTTGGGTGGAGATATTTAGACTGACTTTTGACCTCATGAAGTCAGCTTCTTTCATTTCCGCCCATGTTTCCAGTGAAGTGGGTGGCACAGACAGATGCATGGGAAATATATTAACATTGTTTTTTTATCTCAACAATGAGCACTTACATGTTATGATTATAGAGCTGCAAATGTGGACAGTAACCAAGTAAATTTGCTTGAGTGCTGTATTTTTTGGGGGAAACTTATTACTTTTACTTGGCTACATTTGAAAGATAAATATAATTCTTTTTACTCCACTACATTTCTATAAAGGCAAAAGTAGCTGCTGTAGAGAAATTGTCTGAAAACCAAAAAACAACTGATTGTATTCATGTAGTTTCTGATTTGTGTGTGATTTGTCACTTATGCACAAAATATAATCAGTTACTAATTGTTATATATTCTTTAAGATTTGGCTCAAACCTGGTTCAGAACTGGTTCAGTGCTGCTACCTCCAGTTTTTGTTGGGATAGTTCTGATTTTAACATGGATTCATCTCAGTTTAGACTTGGGTTAGACCTGCTTTACACCCACTTACTGATTTTGTACAAAAATGTCTAGTTATTCTAATACTAAGGTGGAGATGTTATAGGATTTGACTGAAGTGGATTTAATGTCTCATCTTTAGAGTGTATGATTATGATTTGACTGAGTGACTTTTACTTGTATTGGAGTAATATTTGACCAAAAGGATCTATATTTTTACTCAGTTACTGAAGTTGAGTACTTTGTCTGCCACTGTGTAGCTGTAATAGCAAACCTAAAATAAATCTAAACGGCTTATTGTTGAAATGTCCATCCTCTTTTTGACTATAGGGATATAATCTATTGTCGCTTGCAAAGGAAGCCTTTAAAAACTGGGTACAATCTTTCACTCTGCTGTTTGTTTTGTTAAAAATTCCCCCTTCAAGACACATTACTGTCTGCTTTATTCTCAGGTTAACTGGCCCTCAGTGCAAACTCGTTGCAACATTCACAGTTTATGTTTGGATATAAAACTATGTTAGGTCTCACGCCTCCTGATCTAAACTAGCTGCTACAACGAGAAATCCCCTCGAAGTCCAACACTCGATCCTCAGCTTATAAAACTAAAAGTTCCCAAAACAAAGTCATTTTTGGCTTTATGTCTTTTCATTTTGATTGGAACTTGTATCAAAATACACTTGGATATGGATTCGATGATCTCACTTCTTTCTGCCTTTAAAAGCAGACTAAAGGACATTTTGAGGAGTCATGTAAATGTTTTACTAATGAACAATATTTTAATGTCTTCTTGTATTTGTGTAAATGTTATGTTTGTGACCCTCTTCCCTTTCCCTTCATGTGATCTCCAGCACTCCCAGGTCAACACTGTAAATACAAAATTGTTCTTAATGTTCTACCTGATAAAATAAAGGTTTATTCTTTTTTTTTTTTCAGATTAGGTTTGATGACCGGTTGCTGCGCACAGACCAGGGGCTGCTGATCCGCACTCTGTCCCAGACCGATGTGGGAACGTACCACTGCCAGGCTGTAGAGCATGGCTTTATTCAGCCCTTGCTCCGCCTTAATCTGCAGGTGATCCCCACACAGAAACTGGGCGACATCTTACCGGGATTCCCCGCTGTAGGCAACGGTGTGGGCCCCTCTGCCAAGCACAGACTGTGGTATCGAGACTTCCTTTCACTGCTAGACCACCCAGACCTCAACAGCGTGGAGGAGTTTTGTGATCGAGTTTGGAAGAAGGAGCGCAAACAGAAAAGAGTGAAGCCTCCAAATGACAAGGGTCAGGGTAAATCTGACAGTGCTGCCCCCAACCCCTTGATAAGGCCAAAATCTCTGCCTCCTAATGCCCAGAAACAGCAGGGCTCTCCCCCACAGAGCAGGCCTTGGCTACAAACAGAAGCATCAGCAGCTGACGGGACACAGCGGAGCCCAAAGCCGCCACAGACTCAACAAAACCTCAACAGCCAAGCGTCTAGGAACAACCAGAAAATGCAAGGTGGTCAAAAGGTTTCGGCCCAGGTGGTCGGAGGAGGGGCCAGAGCGAGCAGCCAGCATGCGGCAAAATGGAGACGAATGCAAGAAAACAAGAAGGGACGCAACAGGAGGACCCACGAACTGCAGAGACCTCCACGGAGCGTTTAAGGAGTAGAGCACAAGAGTAAAATACACACACAAGCACAAGCCCCATGCATCCTAACATCTAGACCTAAACACATTCTATAGTGTTGTATTCAGTGTATGATCCAGTGACCTCTCCATTAGAGCAGTTTTAGGTCCATTACATAACAACACTGCTGCACACAAAAATAACAACCTGTGAAAAGGACAGTGATAAAACAAGGACTGATGAACTGGAGTTTAATTGTAAATGTGTGGGGATGTTGTCCGGCAGCCTCTGAAACCTGTTGTATATAAGCTACAAAAAACTGAACTGGGAGGTGTCCTGCAGTGGACGTCCTGTGTGCAGGCAGCATTAAGAGGACAGTCCTCAGAGAAACATGTGCCACTGTACATCTCCACTGTACAACTGTATATGCACTGCAGTGTGCCCTCTTCAACCTGAGCATGGAATGGATTACAAATCCTATTTTAGTGAACTGTTTCAGAGGGAAATAACCTTCCATCAAGACATTTAAAGTGACAAAGCAACGGTAGCACCCTTACAGGTGGAAATAAGGGTTGCTATGTAACACAGCCTGCATCAGTGGCTCTTTTGTTGAAGCATTAATCACTGCAGAAGTGATGCCACGGTGTAGAGACAGACTTTATTACCCGACATGAGAAACATTATCCGGCAGGAGAAATATTGTGCATGTCGTTGTCAATCAATGTTTTAATAAGCTAGTTATTTTATTGACTATAGAGATTTTTTACACCCTACCAACAACTGTTACATATTTCTTTGAGATTTACTTTCCCTTCAAACCCAGTGCTTCTAATGTGAGGCAGGACAAACATCACAGTCCCATTGTGCATCACTGCTCTTCTGTGGTCTCCATGTAAGTTATTGTGTCATTGTTTTCTCTGGGATTTCTAGAATATAGATTCCATATTGCTTCAGGCCTAATGCTAAAATCCAGTTATTTGTGTACATACATAATACAAATGTATCTTTCTGTGTATATACAGTACCTATACAGCACAAGAACACCACTTGATTACTATTATTTATTGCTCATAGTTTTGTGAAAGGGTTGCATTTATTTTTGATATTTTTGGCTCATCAGTAAACTGAAAAAGCAATGGCATCAGCAATTATTTGATGGACCAACAAACTGGAAATGGAATCCCTTTTGTAGATATAAATGGATGAGATACATGCACAAGTGGCTTAGAATATGAGCCAATTTTTTCTAGCTCCCCGCCAACAATAAGCACAAGTTTGTCTTATTTTGATACACTCCTCGTTCTTTCATGTCTTTCATTCGTTCAGTAACCATTTTGTGTAAGATAAATCCCCGAACTGAAAAAAAGATTAGCTGTGAATCTCTGTAATAGTGGAGAAAATTGTAAAATCTAGTCTGAGGAGAAGACATGTTATACTGCATGTGAATGCTACCTACAGTAAATGCATCTGTTTTATTGTCTCTTAGTGTTTTGTGTGAAAGGTGAAGTTCCCTTAAAGCAGGGCGTGAATTACTTTTGTCCTTTTGCCAAAACAGTGATAATACGAACTGTCCAGCAGCCAAAGTTGAACTCTGTCCTCCATGTTTCTGAATCAGCAGCGCCCTCTGCTGGTCTTCCTCTCCCCAAACACAACAGGACAACAGAAGCGTGTCAGTGCAATAAATTAGAGCTGATAGTGTTCCCAAACTGTTCCCTCCTCTCCTGTTAGAAAAATGAGAGAGCTAAAGGTTACCACTGCTGTAACAGTACTTTCTGGCATGCATTAAGTTGTCTAAATAAACATCTCTGTTACAACAAACCACTTTGTTCTCATTTTTACACAAGTTTTCTGCACTGCTTACTTACAACTTTAGCCTTTTTCTAACAGGAACGAGCATCACGGAATGTTTTTTATTTTGCTGTTTTATTGTAAAGGTTGATTTTATTTACAGGAGATACATTTATGTTGCACACACATAAACAAAACAAAACAATGTAATCTTATAGGCTGCATTATTTATTTCTATAATATAGGCATGTATAGGAGCACTGCAAAAAAAAAAAAAAAAAAATTGCAAAAACTCAAGGCAACAGGAAAGATTTTTTGAATTTTGGGGTCAAATCAAAGTCTAAAGTTTTCAACAGTGTCAACAATGTCTAGAAACTTTAAATTTTAAATTTTATTCACTATCATTATTGTTTAACCTCATCTTACAGCCAACTTACTATCCATTGTACAGAAAAATATTATTTTTGATAATAATAAAAATGAAATAAACTAAATATAAACTCATACAAATACTACTACTACTACTACTACTAATAATAATAATAATAATAATAATAATAATAATAATAATAATAATAATAATAAATAATACTTTTTTTCTGAACAATAGATAGTAAGTTGGCTTTAAAATTAATTTAAAAAATAAAGACTTAACTTAAAATTTTAAGTTTTTAGACATATGAACCTCAAATTAAGTGAACAAAAAAAAAAGGAAAAATCTTAAGGGATCCTGTTGCCTTGAGTTTTTGCAGCTTTTTTTTTTTACAGTGACAGTGCACATGCATTTTATGTGTAAATATGTTCCTAATAACATCAAAATAATATAATTTGCATGTGCAGATTTCATTCAGAAATGAATTGAAATTGTTAATTACATTGATTGGATATTTTTCCATAGAATTTGATTTGAAGATCAAGGATGGGAACCAGGGCTGTGCTCGTGTAAAAAATAAATGTTTGCAATCTGCACTCTCGCCACCAGATGTCGCTAAAAAAAAAAAAAAGGCCAACAACTACACATCATTAGCTTTAAATCCTGGACGCCACAAGAGGTCACTGTTACAACAAATCTCCTCACACTGAAACAATTTATCATGACTACACGCAGTGGTGGAACAAGTAAGTACAGATAAGGAAGCAAGAATTTACTTCAGTAAAAGTATCAAATGAAAATGTGTACTTAAGTAAAAGTATAAAAGTACTTTCAAATGTACTTATGAGTAAAAAAGTAAAAGTATTTCACACAGATTCAAGAACTAAGAGCTAATGAATGAGTTAAATCCAGAGATGAACAATAACAAAGTAAATTTACTTGAGTACTGTACTTAAGTATAGTTTTTGAGAATCTTTACTTTACTTGAGTAGTATTTTTAAGAGTAACTTACTACTTTTACTCCACTACATTTCTAAAAAAGCATTAGTAACTTCTGCAGAGAAACCAAAAGACAACTGACTTACTCCCTAATGATAATTATTTACTACATAATACTACTCATATTTGCTCTCAGGAACTAAAAAGAACCTCTGGACACAATCTGGAAGTGATTTAGCTTTTGTTTTGAACATTATTTGCATGATTCTACAATAAATCAATTTAAAAATAATTGATTAGTCTTGGCCTTATTTACAATATGTATGTCTCATTTTTGCAGAACAATCTGATCTGTTTTGGTTTTATAAGTTGATCCCCACATTTCCACTAAAATGATGTAAAATGTATTTTATTCATATTTTTGGAGCTGCAAATTTGTGACTTGGATAGTAGTAGACATTTTACCCAAAATTCTTGCCTGCACTCATTTAAAATACATTGTACTTTGAATACTTAAGGATTTTTTAAAGCACATACTCCAGTACTTTAACAACTTTTACTTGTATTGGAGTAATATTCGACCTGGAGGATCTACTTTTACTCAAGTAATGAAGTTGAGTACTTTGTCCATCACTGGTTAAATGTGAGGGATTTTGATAACAGATACATAAGTAAAGTAATTAAGTACTTTTACTTTGTTCCATCCTACTACTGCCCATAAGTCTACACACATCTTTTTTATGAAACCATTGTTATTGATTGCCCGTTCCTTTACCGTTGTGGCTCTGAACAGAACAAGTGTTGAAACGTCGCCTGCCTTCGAGTTTCACACATTTAATGAATTTGCTTTTACGGTTGCCATGGCGACCGTCCTTGAACGTCTCGTGCGTGTGCGCGAGCGTCTGTGTGACGTTTGGAGCAGCAGTAGATCCTGGATGTCTTCACCGTCTGATGGCTTTGCTGCAGGCTGCTCGTCTCAAGAACTTACTCTACAAGCTGCTGTGTTTTTATTCCTGGTTTAGTCCTGGTTTAATCCTGGTTTAGTCCTGGTTTAGTCCTGGTTTAATCCTGGTTTAATCCTGGTTTAATCCTTGTTTAGTCCTTGTTTATTCCTGGTTTAATCCTGGTTTAATCCTTGTTTAGTCCTTGTTTAGTTCTTGTTTATTCCTGGTTTAGTCCTTGTTTAGTCCTGGTTTAGTCCTTGTTTATTCCTGGTTTAGTCCTTGTTTAGTCCTGGTTTAGTCCTAGTTTAGTCCTAGTTTAGTCCTGGTTTAATCCTAGTTTAGTCCTAGTTTAGTCCTAGTTTAGTCCTTGTTTAGTCCTTGTATAGTCCTAGTTTAGTCCTGGTTTAGACCTGGTTTAGTCCTGGTTTAGTCCTTGTTTAGTCCTTGTTTATTCCTAGTTTAGTCCTGGTTTAGACCTGGTTTAGTCCTGGTTTAGTCCTTGTTTAGTCCTTGTATAGTCCTAGTTTAGTCCTGGTTTAGACCTGGTTTAGTCCTGGTTTAGTCCTAGTTTAGTCCTGGTTTAGTCCTTGTTTAGTCCTTGTATAGTCCTAGTTTAGTCCTGGTTTAGACCTGGTTTAGTCCTGGTTTAGTCCTAGTTTAGTCCTGGTTTAATCCTGGATTAGACCTGGTTTAGTCTTTGTTTAGTCCTGGTTTAGTCCTGGTTTAGTCCTGGTTTAGTCCTTGTTTAGTCCTGGTTTAGTCCTGGTTTAGTCCTGGTTTAGTCCTTGTTTAGTCCTGGTTTAGTCCTGGTTTAGTCCTTGTTTAGTCCTTGTTTAGTCCTTGTTTAGTCCTGGTTTAGTCCTGGTTAAGTCCTTGTTTAGTCCTTGTTTAGTCCTGGTTTAGTCCTGGTTTAGTCCTGGTTTAGTCCTGGATTAGACCTGGTTAAGTCCTTGTTTAGTCTTTGTTTAGTCCTGGTTTAGTCCTGGTTTAGTCCTGGTTTAGTCCTGGTTTAGTCCTTGTTTAGTCCTGGTTTAGACCTGGTTTAGTCCTTGTTTAGGCCTGTGGTGGTATGTAAGTAAAAGTACTTAGTTACTTTACTTAAGTACATTTTTTATAAATCTGTACTTTACTTGAGAAGATTTTACAAGGGGTACTTTTACTTTTTTTTTAGTAGAAAGTATTTTGAGTTTTGGTTTAAAATCCTGTGTTTTTGTCATGTGGTCATTGTAGACACACAGAACTTAAATATAACAGATGCAGTAAAGTAGTACACACAGTACTTAAATATAACAGATGCAGTAAAGTAGTACTGCTTTAGAAACATCAGAATAATAAAGAGCTCAGAGCTCAGCGACAGATTCAGTCTCTTCTACTGCAGCAGTTTGTTCATTTCATCTGGAATCAGCAAAATCCCTCACATTTAACACATTCATGAAAGAGATACTTTTACTTTTTTACTTACAAGTACATTTAAAAGTGAGTACCTTTATACTTTTACTTAAGTAGACATTTTAAGGTGATACTTTTACTTTTGCTCCTTTATCTGAACTTTTATTTAAGTAAAGAAACTGAGTACTTCTTCCACCACTTGTGTTTTTCCTAAATAAGTCCTGGTTTATAGTATTTTAAATCCTGGTTTAGTCCTGATTTAATCCTGTTTTTTGCCTGGTTTAGATCTAGTTCGACCTCTGTTACATTTATGTAGGCTACATCATTTAATTAGATTAAGAGTGCACATTAAAGCGCGTGCATGAAGGGTCTGTGTGTAAATGTCCAAAGCTTTACACAAATAAGAAAAAAAAATGCTGCTTTCTGTTTAAAAGCTCTGACTCATTGCTTCCTACTCAGCTGAGTGCCCAAAGGATTGTGGGAACTCATGTCTGTGGGCAAGGAGAGAAAGAGATGTAGGTCAACAACAAGACAAGACACTTGCACAATACTAATACTACTACTACTAATACAAAATATTCATACAATACCAGGCAATATGTTAATTTTTTACAATTTTTTTAATCTAATTTCTTAAACTCACACTTTCTTTTAGTCTTTTAGTGGTTTAGCTCATATTAATAAAGTCATTATGTTCAAATATTGTGGAAAAGTGACATTATTTGAAACAGATATGTTGCATAGATTTAGTATAAACCTACAGAGTGAAATATTTAACCAATGAATTTATTTTAATTGTGATGATTATGTTATTTTTGCATGAACTGCAAGCCATAATCATCACAGTCAGAGAACTTAATGTGAGTATTAAATATGTTTTTCATTTTGAACTGCACTTCCTAACCTTGTGCCCCAATAAGGACAAAAGTGTTCTTTTCAATTTTTATTTTATTTTATTTATTTTTATTTTTATTTTTATTTTATTTTATTTTATTTTATTTTATTTTATTTTATTTTATTTTATTTTATTTTATTTTATTTTTATTTTATTTTTTATTTTATTTTTGATAACTCTGCAGTGGTTCTAACTTTTTCTATGAAATTTAGCTCAGGTGTGATTTTTATCACTAATGTTGATTTTCTAAACACAAATCTAATATTACTTTATTTTTTACACTCTCTGGCTAAATTTGTTACGTTGCTCCTTTTCAGTGACAAAAGTGTCCTCGTCAACAAAACATCTCAAGTTCTCAATCTCAAGTTTTCAACAACTAATTCAACAACTTTTTTTACTCACCAAATTTAACGTTCATACATCTAAAAACTTGAAATTTTAAGTTTTACTCACTATCTTTATTTTTTCCAACTCATCTTACAGCCGACTGACTCCACTGTTCAGAAAAAGTATTATTGATAATAATAAAACTAAATCTACTACATTTAACAAAATAATTACTTTTTCTGAACACTGTAAGTTGGCTGTAAGATGAGTAAAAAAATAATGATAGAGAGAAAAACTTAAAAATTAGAAAAGTTTTTTAGACGTATGAACATCAAATTAAGTGAAAGTGTGGAAACAAAACATCATAAAAATGTAAACATTCATATTTTTTTGAATACATCTTTTAAGCAACTTGTGCCCTGATCATAAATACCAAATATGTGATTATTTTCAGAATTTTAACCCTTTTTATGCCAGTGTGTGTAATAGCATCTAATTTTTTAATATTCTCAAAGCAAAGTGGAATTTTCTAGTTTGGATTATTACAGCCTTGGGTCTGTCAAAGATCACCAACAACAATGATTTAAATGGATTTGGGATTTCTTGTAGTAACAAAAAGTTATAAAAAGTTTTAATGGGAGTAAAAAAAAAAAAAAGTAAAATAAATAAATAAATAAATAAATAAATGTTGTTGGTAATCTCTGACAGACCCAAGGCTGTAATAACCATCCCCTAAAAATTCAATTTGCTTTGAAAAAGTTAAAATATATTTAATTTTTTGTGTGTGTTTCTGAAAATTATTAAACATTGGGTATTTATGATCAGGACACAAGTTGATTAAAAGATTTATGCACAAAAAAAGAAGAAAAAAATATGATTGTATGCATTTTTATGATGTTTGTCACTGAACAGGAGCAACGTAACTTTCTAAAACTGGAGCACATGGATTAAATCAATTCACTTTTCTTCAATATTTTACTTTGTGCATAAAAAACTAGACTGTATATATCATTTTCCACACGTATATGACAGTGTGTGAGTAAAATGCGTGCGAGCTGATCGTTGTTTACTGTTTACATGGCGTTGTTGCGCACAGATCTCGGATGCTGCCACAGTTCGGGAGCCTGAAGGTGAGTGGCATCTGCTGCAGTAACCGTGGCAACCGGGCAGGGCTCCACGGTAACGCGGCGGCTCCTCTGATGACGGATGACATTTGGTGTTGATTACTGGGCTCTGTGGAGATTTAAGGGCTTTCACGAACTTCTGTGAGTCCAGAAGAATTGAAATGATTGATGTCATATTTAGTGCGTGTTCGCTTGACGCTGCACTGTCCCGTAACGCCTTTTTTTAGTCTGTATTTTCTAGATTTTCACTCATTTTTGTCTCGTTACCTCCTGTGTTACATACCTACAGTATATATTTGTAAAACATGCAGAAAGCAAGTGGCTTAAAAAGTTATAGCATATTTTGATCATGTGTCCAAAGTGTCTATTTGGAGAATTATGCCTGGATATATCAAATAAAAAACATCTAAATGCACATTTTTATAGATATTGTTTTCAAATTTGAACAGGGAATAGTCAGTACCTCAGTCTGTGGGCCTATTGTGTGTTTCAGTCCCAGCTGCAGCTCTGTGCCATCTTTTTTTACCCCAAAAAGAAATCCAAAAGAGGAAAAAAAACATTCTGACTGCTGTGGTTAAAAACTACAGAGTGTTACCTTTACAAAGAGCCCACACTTTTATATTTACCTCAAAGTATTCAAGAACAGCTTTGATTTTAATTGGAGTATGCTTTTTTTCCAGGCGTTTTAAGCAAAATAACCCAGGGCTTAAGTAAGTGATTAAAGTAATTGATTAAATGTATTAGACTGCATAACATTTTGCAAAAGCCAGGCTAAACATCAGCAAATTGCAATAAAGGCACACTAGAAAAAGTAAAAGTGACTCAGTGCATCAAAATTAAACTTCTAGCTCTAGCATGCGTTGTCATTATTTATCCATGTTTCACGCTGCTTAGCTTTTCTCTCTTTATGTTGTGTGCTTTATCGTTTCTCTGTAAGCAGATGTAGACAGCACTTTCTCTGTTTTACTGTCAGACAGTAACTGAATGTTGACAAGACAGTACTGTTTTTCATTTTATTATTCTTAATTTTATAAATTTTGAG
Organism: Bostrychus sinensis; assembly: GCA_020698575.1. NCBI lineage: Eukaryota > Metazoa > Chordata > Actinopteri > Gobiiformes > Eleotridae > Bostrychus > Bostrychus sinensis. The sequence goes on from CM036239.1 coordinate 5,742,434, forward strand.
GTTTTACATCTGTAATGTGACATAAAAATGTACAGCTAATGGAGGTGTAATGATGATTGCAATGATATGGTATGTATCGATTAGAATTGTTTTGATACGATTCAAGAATGATATTGGCTAATTTGGAAAGTTACGATACGAGTTCATATCGATAATCGATACAGCAACTCGTTCATTCATTTATTTTTTTTATTTTTTTCTACCGCTTATTCCCGTTAGGGGTCGTGGGTGACTGGAGCCTATCCCAGTAACTTTGGGCCGTAGGCGGGGTACAGCCTGGACAGGGGCCAGCTTGTCTCAGGGCACAGAGACGAACACAGACAGACAACCATTCACTCTCACATTCATTCACTAGGGGCACTTTAGAGTCACCAGTTCACCAACACAGTCATGTGTTTGGACGGTGGGAGGAAGCCGGAGAGAACCCACGGTAACACGGAGAGGACATGCAGACTCCACCCAGAGAGTTCGTGTGATGGTGTGTTGGTCCACCCCGGGCTCGAACCCACAACCTGGGAGGCGAGAACGCTAACCACTCTGCCACCGTGCACCCCCGATACAGCAACTTTTTTTTTTTTTTTTTTTTGGCAAAAAGAGTAAACTTTTATGATTTTTGGCAAAAAGTTGCTGTATCGCAACTTTTTTGCGATACAGCAACTTTTTGCCAAAAATCATAAAAGTTTACTCTCAAATGTAGCATTGCAGCCTTGGTTGATTATGTCCAGTAAACAGAGAGCGAAGAAAAATTGAATAAACTTTTTTATTTCATTAAAAACATAAAAATTACATTAAAAAATCTGTATGTGGTTTATTTAAACATGCACATTTCTAATATCAATATTTCTGATATTATCAATTTTTTTTCCATGCTCCACTTCCTAGAAAATGATACGATTCAGTACAAGGTGATGTATCGTAGAAAAAAAATCAATACATCAGTATCGTTACTGTATTGTTACAGTTTGTGTGCAGCTGGGACTGTTCCTGTGTGGAGTTTTATGTTCTCCCTGAGTCTGGGTGGGTTTCCTCCATTAACCTAAAACAGTGGTTCCCAAAGTGGGGTCCGGGGCCCCCTGGGGGTCTGCAAAGGTACAGCAGGGAGGCCCCCAGAGGCTGTCTATATTAAGTAGATAAAAAGAAAAATTTAGTTTGAAATGCACTGCAAAAAACAATGCTGCAAAAACTCAAGGCAACAGGATCCCTCAAGATGTTTTTCTCCATATGTTTCTATAAAAACATTACAAAAGACACTGACTATTGGCTAAAAAGTGTTTTAAAGTTATATTTTTAAACAAATGCACTGTAAAAAAAATAATAAAAAATGCTGCAAAAATTCAATAACTCAAGGCAAAGGATCCCTCAAGATTTTTGGTGATCAACTCAAAATCTCAAGTTTTCAACAACTAATTCAACAACTTTTTTTTACTCACCAAATTTAACGTTCATAGGTCTAAAAACTTGAAATTTTAAGTTTTACTCACTATCTTTATTTTTTCCAGCTCATCTTACAGCCGACTGACTCCACTGTTCAGAAAAAGTATTATTGATAACAATAAAAACTAAATATACTACATTTAACAAAAGAATAACTTTTTCTGAACACTGTAAGTTGGCTGTAAGATGAGTAAAAAAATAATGATAGAGAGAAAAACTTAAAAATAAGAAAAGTTTTTAGACGTATGAACATCAAATTAAGTGAAAGTCTGGAAAACTTGAGATTTTGAGTTGGCTCCAAAAATCTTGAGGGATCCTTTGCCTTGAGTTATTGAGTTTTTGCAGCATTTTTTTTTCTTTTACAGTGCATTTGTTTAAAAATATAACTTTAAAACACTTTTTAGCCAATAGTCAGTGTCTTTTGTAATGTTTTTATAGAAATATATGGAGAAAAACATGAAAATAAAATTTGGGATCGAGGGAAGTTGTATTGTTGGGGGTCCACGTGGGATTTTGGTAAATTTAAGGCGGCTGTGACCTAAAACATACACAGCAAGCTAATCCTCCAGCTGGCTAATAGCTAATCTAGTCTTTTATATTGTAACATTCAAGATTCAGTAGGCAGGTTTACATTATTGTGTTTATTTCATTAGCTTTGCATTACCACAAAAGAAATGCAGCACGATTTGTTTACCTTTCCCTCTCACGCTGTGTCTGGGGCTGCTTTCTTTTTTTCTTTCTGCACTGCCGCTGGGAGATATATTTCCCTGCGTGTTGTTGAGAAAGGATGATTTATTAGCCTGGGCCCGCCTCCTCAACACATCGCTACAAAACTGGGAGTCATAAGCCGGGGCATCTGACACAGCTGCACGAGTGAGAGGACACACACACACAAGACGCTGCTTTCACCTCATCTGCCGGCCATTCAGTGTGATTGCCTGAGATTGATGATGAGCTGATCAATGGCCCACACTCGTCTGTCTGAGCGGAGACGTTTACGGTCAAGGACTGGATAAATCAAAAGCCTTTTACTCTGCCTCATAGCAACATTATGATGAGCCAAAGAGAAGATTTTATTAAGGCTGTGTTTGGAAAGACACCCAAGGCCGACGGAGACGTTGGAGTTCATCTCAAAGAAGCTCTGGTTAACCCTCCTGCACCCCGAACTTTTTAGTCACACCCCAATAATAAAAAGAAAAAAGAAAAAAAGACAATCAATATCATCAATAATAATTATAATAATAATAATAATAATCAAGACATCAATAAAGACAGAAAGAAAAAAATATCTAATTGCTGATTTATATATAAATCCTTGCTGTTTATGAAATTTAACTCCTTAAATTCCAGTTTTTGTGACTAAAAGTTGATTTCAAATTATGGCAAAAATCACACACACACAAAAAAAAAAGTTTTGACATTTCTGTTTTTACCCTTTTTTTGTGTGTGGTGGATTATCAGAGCTTGGGAGTTTCAAAATCTTGCATCATGATTGATTTTATTAGATTTTTAATTTTTGAGTAATGGCAGAAAAAAACATTTTTGTCACAATTTTTAGCAAAAATTCATTCTGTTTATGAAATTTAACTCCTTAAATAAGTTTTTGTGACTAAAAGTTGATTTCAAATTATGGCAAAACACACACACACACACACACAATGTTTTTACCCTTCTGTAAAAGCAAATTGGAATTTTTCTTTCTTTCTTTCTTTCTTTCTTTCTTTATTTCTTTATTTCTTTATTTATTTATTTATTTTGTGTGTGGTGGATTATCAGAGCTTGGGCATTTCAAAATCTTGCATCATGATTGATTTTATTAGATTTTTAATGTTTGAGTAATGGCAGAAAAAAACATTTTTGTCACATCTTTTAGCAAAAATTCATTCTGTTTATGAAATTTAACTCCTTAAATAAGTTTTTGTGACTAAAAGTTGATTTCAAATTATGGCAAAAATCACACACACACACACACAATGTTTTTACCCTTCTGTAAATGCAAATTGGATTTTTTATTTTATTTATTTATTTATTTATTTTTATTTAATTTTTTTGTGGTGGATTATCGGAGCTTGGGAGTGTCAAAATCTGGCATCATGATTGATTTTATTAGATTATAATTTTTGTGTAGTGGTAGATAAAACATTTTTGTCACATCTGTCATCCAAAGGTGCAAAAAAAAAAAAAAGCACTGCCATAGAAAAATGATTTAATAATGAATATTTTTTTTTTTTTTCATGGTTACAAGGATTAACTTCAGTCCTCACCACACATAGCTAAAACTCATTCTGTTTATGAAATGTAACCCTTAAATTCCAGTTTTCATGGCGCACACAAATCATTTCAGCCTTTTTTTTAAATTATTATTTATTTATTTATTTATTTTATCTTATTTTATTTTTTTTACTATTGGGGCCATTTCCCCATTTATACCTCTGTCTATATATGGGGAAATGGCGCCACCTAGTAGAAAACAATAAAAACTAAAATTCCAATCCCTCACTATCATGAATCCATGACATACTTGACAAAAATGTGAAATTATATTACAATCACAGTGTATTATAAAAATGTAATTTGAATATGAGTGAAGGGGGGTTAAACATTATAATATGAGTGTGTGTATGATGACTCATCTGCGTTCAAACACGAGGGACCTCCCCCCTCGAGAGCAGGGGTGACGTCGCCCGCTCTGACGCACCGCCAAGGTAACGAGTGTCATGATTCACGGTGAGCAGTGTGGGTGGGTGACGCTGCAGTGCCTGAACACCTAAGCTTTACCTTCACAGTGTGTTTCATCTTTCTTTCTTTAAAATGTGTCCTCTTCTTTTGTCGCTGTGGGTCTGACTCCTCCTCCTCCTCCTCCTCCTCCTCCTCCTCCTCCTCCTCCTCTGCCACTGATGAATCAGCCCGTTACACGCTGGAGCACATTAGGTAAAGATGCCAGCCGCTGTCAGTTCCTTTAGACAAATGACAGTGTGGGAATAAAGAGAGGGGAATTAAAGAGTATGAAGATGGAATTTCTTCATTTAGAAAGCACAAGACGTTCCTTGGTCGTTCCTGAGTCTGAGGGCCGAGTCTGTGAGACACTTTAACACAACAGAAAGCAGTTTGTAGGTCTGCAGCTTTGGCACCTCAGACGTGCACAATACTGCCATCTGGTGTAGACAAATAGATCCTTTTTTTACAGATATTTAAAGTCATCCAGTGTGAAAATGCATTCCAGTTTGTATTCTTTACACGAAGGAGACGATGACAATTATGCTTAATCTGCATTTTGTTCTCAATGCACTCATTGTATTTCTTGCAACAGCTTGTGCACAACAAGTCTATTAATTAAGCCGTAACTGTTGTGCAGACAGCAGATGACTGCAATACTCAAAGGGTTTCACGTTTGGGAGGAACAAGACATCAGAGCGATGTCATACTCTCTGAATACACTCTTGCAGAAAAATAACCTGTGCCAACAAGGAACTACATGCACAAGAAGATACTTTTGTTATTTGCTTTTTAATAAAATGAGGAAAGTCCCACTGAGATCTGAACAATCTCTTCTGGAAACCTATTGTTCATGTTTTTGGTGGAAGGAGAAGCTGGAGCAGCAGGGACAGACAGGGCCCCTGCAGTCTGGCGAGAGTGCTAACCACTCTGCCACTCTAAATGAATGAAAATGTTACATTTCTCAGTTAATATAGAATGTGTGTAATAACATGTGGTCAGAGGTGGACAGTAACGAGATAGATTTACTTGAGTACTGTACTTCAGTATAGTTTTTGAGAATATTTACTCCACTTGAGTACTTTTACTAAACTGCATCTAAAATATAAATATAATACTTTTTTACTCTACTACATTTATAAAAAAGCAAAAGTAACTTCTGCAGAGAAATTGTCTTAAAACCAAAAGACAACTGACTTACTCCCTAAAGATAAATATTTACTACATAATACTACTCATATTTGCTCTCAGGAACTAGAAAGAACCTCTGGACACAATCTGGAAGTGATTTAGTTTTTGCTTTGAACATTATTTAGATGATTCTATAATAAACCTATTTTAAAATAATTGTTGTTGTAACACCCAGCCTTATTTATAATACGCATGGCTTGTTTTTGTAGTAGAACAAACTGATCTGTTATGGTTTTATAAGATGATCCCAACATTTCCTCACTAAAACGAGTTTGACATTTCATCTTTAGAGAGTAGGATTAAAAATGTATGAAAATGTATTTGATTCATATTTTTGGAGCTGCAAATTCTTGACTGCACTCACTTGAAATACAATGTAAAAAAATGTGCTTTTTTTATATTAAAAGTACTTTGATTACTTAAATATTTTTGAAAGCACATACTCCATTACTTTAACTGAAGTAGCAGCAACTTTTACTTGTATTGGAGTAATATTTGACCAGGAGGATCTATACTTTTACTCAAGTAATGAAGTTGAGTACTTTGTCCAGCACTGCATGTAGTGTGGATTACTCTGATGCAAGTACAAGTAAACCAGTGGCTTTGCAGATTGGCTTGCAGACTAAATCCTATTAACAGTTGTGTTACCAGTTAACGTTCCTTCTCATGCTCTTTGGTCCAACACCAAAGCACAATATGTACATGCAGTACTTTCAGTGGTGGAAGAAGTACTCAAATACTTTACTTAAGTAAAAATGCAGATAAAGGAGCAAATATTTACTGAAGTAAAAGTAAAAGTATCACCTTGAAAATTCTCCTTAAGTAAAAGAATAAAAGTACTCACTTTTAAATGTACTTGTGAGTAAAAAAGTAAAAGTATTTCTCTCATGAATGAGTTAAATGTGAGGGATTTTGCTGATTCCAGATGAAATGAACAAACTGCTGCAGTAGATGTTTCTAAAGCAGTACTACTTCACTGCATCTGTTATATTTAAATACTGTGTGTCTACAATGAGGCCACGACAAAAACACACAATTTTAAACCAAAACTCAAAATACTCTGTCCTGTAGTGGAGTAAAAAGTACAGATACTTGCTCTAAAATGTTGTGAAGTAAAAGAAACAGTACTCCTTGTAAAATTTACTCAAATAAAGCACAAATGCATTGTACTTAAGTAAAGAAAGTACAATTTAAAAGTACTTTTACATACAAATTATTTCAGAACTAGGTTTTCTGTAACATAAAGTAAGAGATAAATGGAAGATAATAATGTTGACAGTAGAAAATATGGATTAGTCTTTCAAAAAATAGTTTCCATAAGCAGATAATATTGTCTAAAATCAGATTATCAGACTTCAGGAGCAGTTGCTGACAAAGACTTTTGGTATTTAACTGGTTTTATTGCTAAACTGCAAAAAAAAATAAGCAAAAATTTCAATTACTCCGGGATGATTACAGGTTTTATACCACTCCAAGTCCATAAATAATCTCCTATGCACTTTAAGAGTTTTCTTGACTGCTTGTGAAAAAAGTACCGAGAGTGAGCATAGTTTGCTGTGACTAAATAATTTATGTGCACCTTTTCTGCTTGTTTTTCTGTTTGTTTAGATGATGGCCAGTAGCTTCACTTGACCAGGGGCTTGCAGTGAAAATGACAGCACCGTGTGGACGAGAAAAAGGCTTACAGCTCAGAGAAGTATGTGATTGGCCTGGAGAAGAAAAGAGGATTAGTTGGAGCTCTTATGTCTACGCAAGAGGCTGTCTTTGTTAGTGGGTGCGTGCAGCAGGTGCGTGTGCCGGCTCGTAGATGCCAGACAGATCGAGTACTGCGCTGAGGAAGGCAGTCGCTGTGACTTTAAAGGTATTTTTAGTTCAGGGTGTCTCGTTGGTCAGGAAGGAGGAAAATTGGCGTTGATGGTGGAATGGGGCAGGCGCCAGGTAGCTAATAAGGATGAAGGAGGCTCAGGCCGAATGTAGCCAAAATTAAAAGCCTCGGAAAGTACACTGGGGACTTGAGTCTCCTCGGCACACACTGGCTTCAAGGATACCAGCAGTTACCCACTCAGGCACAAGCTTCATAAAAGGTATGTGTTGTTTGCTTGCTTTGCTTATGAAAATGAAAATGAGATGTTTATGGCATATGTTGAAGTTCTCAGGGGAAGAAGACAGGGCATAAATGGAACTTCATACAGATGCAATGGATATTTATGCTAATATTATGCAGAGACTTTCCCAGCAGTGTCAGTTTGGCACATCTTGGTTCGTTTAGGAATCTCTAAAAGTTTTATTTTTAGCTTTTTGAGTTCAAACGGCGCTTACAACAAAGGACTTTGTTAGCCACCTGTCTGACACAGCTACTGACAATTCAAATTTAATGAACGGCACATAGAGTGTTCTCTGGTTACTTTCCTCAGGTTACATTGCCTAAGATGCAAAAACACACATGTGAGCACGGCCTATTTCCCATCACTCATTAGATGTTATATTGCTCATCAAATTTTTACACAAAGTAAGCCATCTACAGTATCAGTATGGGGCATTATTTGGATTGTAATAGGATTATAAAGGTTTAGGAGCTCCATTTTTGACAGCCATCACTCTGAGTCATTCACAAGACTCACAGTAGCCTACATACTGTATGACTCAATAAGCTTTTGACCTGTTTTTGTGTGTATTCATAAAAAAATGCTGGCATGTAGTGTAAAATTGACAGAAAAATCAAGAGTATATTTCTCCAGAAGGGGGCCGTGCAGGTTCAGACCTGTATTTGACATTGTGACTTTACACCTGTATGTATTTATCTGTCCGACTCTGTCTGAGAGAGCAGCTTCCTCCTCCAGCACAGAGACAATCAGGCCACGCTCCAGCGATGAGTGGGGGAAGTGAAGTGAAGGCAGGAGCAGTGCTAATGCTATACTAGCATCGTTTATCACATATAAAACAGACTGAACTCACCTCTGCCTACACAAATTCTCACACACTCTGTCAGAAGAGAGGAGGAGAAAAGCATAAAATATATCGCACAGTTCTGCATATGAACACTCTGGCACAGGGTTGAAGAACTGATTGTTGTAAATGTGCACACAAAGCGTAAAAAGAGGTGTTAGGCTGTGACGAACAATGGGCAGGATTAACACGATTTATATAGAAATCACATGGCACCTACTTGTAGCCTGTGTTGCTTGAAAACTCATCAAACCTTGCAAACTATATCATAGTGTAAAAGTACTAAAAGTGGGACAAGATGAGCGATTTGGTGACGAAAAGACACTGCTGCGACAGTTTAGGGGGGCTATAAAACATCTGATGTGCAGTTTGTTTCGTCACTAAAAACAAACACATGATTTGCAAAGTAATGTCTTTACAAAATCAAATTATAAAAATGAATTTCAGCTGCACTTACGCCATGATGAGGCTTTTCCTGAAACACAGAGGCATCAGGAAACATCTAACTTTTTATAAGATCTACTGAGCAAGATCACCAAAAGAAGCATTTACCACTAGATACAACTTAGGAAGGATGTGATTTCCTACATTATGCTACCTTTTATAGAGTTGTAGCTGTCTGTAGTGTAGGATTATTGTAGAAATATTAGAAATGTTATGGCAAAGTTTATAAAAAAATGTATCTTTGTGAGTTACCGTATTTAAGTCTCTGAGTATAAGCGTCATCTGTCAAAAAATGTGTCATGAAGAGGAAAAAAATCATATATAAGTTGCACTAAGTCGCATTTTTTTAAATGTATTTCACAAAATCAAAGACCAAAAAGACATTAACAGTTATTCAGCTACACAACGGCATAAAAAACAAACCAGGGAGGCTGAAGAGGCGAAATTAACAAAACAAGCCAGCGAATCTGAAGAAAGTTACTAGTAAGCAAGTTCACCAAGCTCCTGATCTCATTCCACATCACTGAATACTACTGCCATTAATTGTCACAAGCCTAGAGCGCCCTCTCATGGCTGTAGACGGTAATGTTTACTCCTTGGTTCATAACATTAACATTTAAAAACATGTTAGATTATATATATTTTGATCTATAAGTCGCAGAACCAGCCAAACTACGAAAAAAAGTGACTTATAGTCCGAAAAATACAGTATGTGATGTTGATATTGGTATTGTACATTTTTATACTGTGTACTAACATCACTTTGTCCCTGGGTTACATCTTGTGTTGCTAAAACCTACCTTAGGGGAACTAGTTGGTAGAAAAAGTGGGACATTATCTTACATAAAAGGCCTAAATAGCTGTGCAGTACAACCAAACATGGGACAGATGGTTACCCTGCTATACATCCAACATTATTTTCTTTAAAATTAGTTTAGAAGTTAGTCTAATGCTTAGTTTGTGCATTAAAAAGCTGCAAAAATATGTGGGAGAGTTGCACCATACACTGTAAAAAAAAATCTGTAAATTATACGGTAAAAAATTGGCAGCTGTAGTTGCCAGAATTCTACTGTAAAAATTACAAGAGGCCTTTATTTCATTTTACAGTATAATATTATCACAAATGTTGTTTTTACAAGTTTTTGACTTGAGTTTTTATTATTATTTACTGTAAAATTAAGTTATTAATCTTTCAAAAAATAGATTAACTGTATATTTTACAGTTTGCGGCTTACATTTTAATCAACATTTACTGTAAAATTTAAAGTTATCTTTTAAAAAGGTGATTAAACTGTAAAAAACACTGAACTCAATTTTTTTAACAGTGCTACACTGTATACATTACAAAAAATAAAACAAAAAAATACAATTTTGCCTTATTTTTAATATTACAGTTAATTACCATAACCAAAACTGTATTTTACCGATATATCAATTACGGTCTTTTACTGTTGAGATTTTGCAGATTTTTACCATGAAATCTACAGATATTTTTTTACAGTGTACCACAGTAACTAAACTATAAATAAATGTAATAATAAGCTGCCTTTTTAATGATTTACGGAGCACCTATAACTTTAGATTTGAATCCTCTGTGTCTTAAAGATTACATGCAAGAACTGAGAAGCTACAGTGTGTATTTTGTAGTATCTGGTATTACTGCACACCAGGTAAAGATGGTGAGATCTGTTGGACGCACAGCAGAGCAGACGTAGTATTTTAACGTCCCGCTCTGTGGCTGCTCGTGCACGTTTTCTGTGCAGTCACTGTGCTGTAGGTTTGTTTCCCAGTCCTTCAGCAGCGCATGTGGGCGTGTTATGTAATTCTGTTACATTCTCTGGTTTATATTAGCATTTTGGTACATTGGGTATTTTCATTATGCAGGGTTAATATTAGGCGATGTTTTATTAAAATCCTGATCACACTTGCTAAATATTTGTGGAAAGAATGAGAGCAAAAATAGATCAACACGATTAGAACTTGTTAATTCAATTAGTATTACAGACTGGAAACTTAAAGGTACTATGAGCATTTTATATTTTTTATAGGATGTGAGGTAAACATGTTTTAATAGTTTTACTGATAGCAATGGTACAGTTAAGGTATTCACAATTAAAATATTTTACATAATGTCCAAGTTGTTTTTGTTTACATTTTTTGTTTTGGTTCTAACCCTGCATCGTCGATCGTCCAATCAGAAACAAGACTATTGTTTTGATTTAGAATGCAGTACCGTTTTCAAACCAGTAGAGTGCAAATACTGATTACAGTAGCTTTAAAACACTGTAAATGCATAGTAAGCACTGCCGGTTCTACACATTTGCCCTAAGCAAGATCTCAATCCTTTTTTAAACCTTAACTCTGTCTATCTTTTATTTCTTTAAAATGCTGAAGTTTTTTTCTACCACAAGGTTTATGATTTTTTTATTTTTTATTTTTTTGTTTTTAACTTGCAAACTTTGCTAACTCAACAGGGGCCCCAAGTAAACACACGGTAAAAAGCCTTTTTCTTAATAGCACTGGTCCCCAATTTTCAGATTAACTCTTGACTGGAAGTAGCAAGTTGAGCATTAGTTGCTAGAGTAAGGTGGCCCTTCAATGCCTGTGGGGCCCCTATGAAGTCGCTTACAAGTTAGTTAAATTTTAAAGTAGCCATTCCCAAAGTCAAGACTGTCGCGGCCCCCTTAAATTTCTGAAATCTCACGTGGACCCCCAATGACATAACTTCTCTCTATTCAGAAAACTATTTCATGTTTTTCTCCATAGATTTCTGTAAAAATGTCACAAAAAACACTGACTGTGGGCTAAAAAAATGTTTTAGCTAATATTTTTGAACAAGTATTTAACTAATATAGACAGCCTCTGGGGGCCCTTGCAGTACCTTTGCGGCCCCAGACCCCAATTTGGGAACCAGAGTTTTATAGTACGCAATAAGCTTAGTTTTATGTATGAAAAGGGATTTATCATATATTAAAAAGATGTTTACCCTGACAGAAAAAAGTATCTGTGCATGTGGTGTCTTTAAAACTTTTTCATTTTTTATTTTTGCTTAAATTAATATTTTTCTTTCTTTAATCATAATGAATTAGTCTACACTAAATGGCATATACTCAACACCATCAGTAATCAATCATACCCCATAATACACAAAAATATACTCAAAACTACTACACTTAAACATCCAAATCAGCTCCAAGTGCATATTGTTTAAAATGTTTCACTCTATACATTTTTTTAATTGAAAAATATTTGTGCAAATCATTCTGTTTAGCATAAATCCAGGCCTAACCTCTAAAGTTAAGATATTTATTTATCTGTATCTGTGTGTGACTTATGTGGCTGGTTGCATCAGGAAGGGAATCTGGCCCAAAAATCTGACAAATTACTCATGTGAATAATTTCTTGTGGCAACCCCTGAGTGCCAAGGGAGCAGTCTAAGTTACACTCCCCAAAAATACAACTCCTCACACTTATTTTCAGAGATACAGCCCCCACAGTTCAATAAAACTGAACCTTAAACTCACATCAGGGAGCATAAACCCTAATAAATATAACTAAACTATGGAAATCTCATCTGTCCCACATTAGACAATCCATGCTAAAATTTGATGGTAGCAGCAAATTTAGAGTTAAGTATATTTACAGCATATGGTATTCTTTTTTTGTAATCAAACATTTCACAAACACACCCTGAAAAAACTGTCAGGCTAGGATTATTTATAAGAAATGCCCTTCACCTTAATTTTTTCTAAACTCTGTGTCACTGACCTTTGGATGATCTTAACCTGGGACACTTCCAGGTTGAAGACTGTGTCAAAAAGCATAAAAAGTGGGACAAGGTTGGACGGATTTGAGAAATAAATGTTTTGATATACAAATGTAGCTTACCCTCTCACTGAAATATAAGTTGCTACAGTTTAAGGCTTATAAAACATGTGAGAAACACTTTTTGCAAAGTAATGTCTTTACTGAGACTTTATTTATTGGCATAAAAAAGATGGAACAGAAAAAAATCTAAGCTCGCAGTCTGCATTTTCTCAAATCAATCCCAGCTCACAGCTCCAGGAGATGCCTGTCCTAAAACACGGGGGCCCACAAATATTTATTCTACAATTTACACAAGGTACCGTGTTTTACTTAAATCTCACTTTTCCTTTTCACAAGATCCCCTGAGCAACTAGGAAAAAGTGGGACATTATCTTGATCAGTGGGACAGGGGACTAAATGGCTGTAGCAGTACAACCAAAAGAGGGACAGGTCACTCTAGTGTTACCCATGGGCATTTCTTAAATCATGTGACTTTGGTAAACCCAATGTCACAGCTTCAGAAAACCCATGATTTTATAGACTTTAAATGATTTCACACAGAACTACAGGCACCAGAGCTTAGGGCAATTCAAATTCAACCAACCACTGTGTGTAGTCAGAGTGTTTGTGCTATTAGCCAAAGTGAAATCCACCTACATTTGGCTGCTTGGTTAGTGTTAATGTCAAACCCTGGTAGCAGCCATAGCCATAGCGCTTATTAATGACTGCACTCAGACCAAATGAGCCGATTATCCCCGCTACACCTGTTTAAACTATCACACCAGAGGGATTTAAGTGGAGTCAATCTGCTTTAACACCACTACTATTTCCATTGCTGATGTCTTCTGATGGCCTGTCACCAGTGGCGCACGCGCGTTGCACACGGCAGAGAAGAGACTGGTTGCGAGTAAGCGTCAAGTTAACTGATGTTGGGACGGAAAAGGCGGAAGAAATGCAGCGTTGCATGGAATAAAAAAGGTTTAAGAAATGACAGAAGTGGCCTGGAAACCGTCTTTAGAGCCAAAAATAGCAACGCGTGCTCTAAATTTAACCAAATGATGATTAAATGTTAGTGTTTGACTTTGCGCAACCCAAACTAAACCCCATTAATTATTGTGTTTGACAGTTATTGCCATTTTATGTTCATACAATTCATTTAAGTATTAAATAAAACGCTTCTGAAGATTAAATAAACAGACTATTGCTTGTCCTATTTACAGCTTACAAGTAGTTTTGATAAAATAACAAGAATGGTACATCAGATATCCTTTGGGGATGTGGGATAATGTTGTGCGTCCGCAAAGGAGACAAGAAAAACTTCCTAAAAAGCTAATTTAATTTAAAAATTGGAGCTGTGCTATTTTGTAAAGCGGAAGTAGCTTGGGTCGACGTTGACAGTAGTAAAATGGAGACCCCTGCTCAGTGAGAACTGTGGTAACTGTGGTGTACAGCCGCCTGCAGAGATGCGCGACACAGGAAAACAACGAGAAACGAGGAAATGAGAGCTCGGCAACAGAAAATCGGAACGAGCAGTAAATCTTCCTCTTTTACGATGACCCGAGACGCCGAGGCACGCCGTGTCCGCTGCGCGCTCTGGACGTAAAACAAACATTGATCGGCGCACGGAAGACGGGAGGGGTCCATCATGGGGAACGAAGCGAGTCTGGAAGGAGGAGAGGGGGTCTTGAGTGGGCTACCCGAGGGGCTGGCGCCGGACGGGAAAGGCGGATTCGTGCGTGTGCCAGGCGGGACTCCGGTGGACCTTAGCGCGATGAGCGAGGAGCAGAGGAAGCAGCTAGAAGCCGCGATGGCGAGGGCGCAGCAGGGCAGGCAGCCTGGAGGAGCAGCACGAAGGCACGGCTTTCAACACCCTCTGCCTTACACACGCACTACTACACACTCATATTAGTCAACATATAGTGTGGGCTATGCGTTCGGCTTCATCTAGGGCAAGAAATGCACCCGATTAACAAACTGTCATCGTATTTTCGAAGTGCTTTGTGGATTTTAACGCACAGGGCACCTTACGTTCGTCAGATTGGTTAAAGATTCATGAAACATACCGTGTTATTAAACATTGTCTACAATTTTACCATTAGGAGAAGTACAGTCGTCTCATTTAGAGTGCTGTGTTTGGTCCGTTTCCCTTACTGTGTGAGCTCACAGAGGTATAGACACACCTCCAGCTGGCTATTTGTACGATTTTTCCGAAATGCCTGCTGGGTAAGAAAATCTGTCGCGCTCCTCTCTCATCTGACGATCTTATAACACTGTACAAACACTTCTACCCACATCAGCACTCGTTAATGTACTCAGCTAGGCGCATTCATGTCGTACAGCTGTGTTTCTGGATCCACACCGGTTGTGGAGTAGCTCTGAGGCAGCACAAAAGTAAAAACTGTTGGCTAGTTGTGCTAATTTGATTTCTAGTGATGGCAAAAGATGGCTCACATTCCTCTGTTATATGGCATGGCATGGCATGGGGTGCGTTCCTGCTAATTGGCTCCAAATGGGAGAGAATTGTTATTTATATCCAAGCTGGAGACCGGGGGATGGGTGCATCAATATTAATATGACTATAAATAGCACGACATGCGCTAGTGTAGTCGGTTATATAGCCATTCCTCCCTGTGTTTCTTCTTTTTTTAATATTTGAAATGATAAATAATGTCGTGTTGTAGTGATCTGTAGTTGTGGTCGCTGGCCGTGGTGCTGAAATCTCCTGCTTTATTCGGTGCAGCTCTGACTGACGCTGCAGAGCATTGGCCCACGAGCGCCTCATGCAACTACAGTACATTGCATCCAGGACTTGACATTAGCACTAGCCAACCGGCCAAATGCTGGTAGATTTCCATTTTGGCTAGTAGCACTTTTAGCCTCTGTGGCCAGATGGATTTTATGCATGTATCTGAACTTTAGAGGTCCTTAACTCCTTTTGCTATGTTTGAGTGAGCACCTAATTTAGTACAGAGTAATTCATCATGATCTGAGAAAAAAAAAACAACAACAAAACATGTATTAAGATAGATCACATGCAGACAAGATCAAATTTATTCTGCCTCTTTGTAAACCTCTTTTCCACATATCTGATAACTTCTTATCTACACAAAACCAAGCTCATCCCATTGAGCTTATTGTATGCTATAAAATACTGAACTAATTAAATTCTGGCTTTTAAAAACCCTAATTGGCTGGTAGCTTTTGAAAAGGACTGGCAACAGTGGCCAGTGAGCAAAAAGAGTTAATGTGAAGCCCTGATTGTGATTAAAGAGAGAGAAAAATAACAAAATAACATGATTTAGAGCAGGGGTCTCCAACCTTTTGTCCAATGAGAGCTACTTTTATAAAATGAAAATGGCAGAGAGCTACTCTTTGTAACATTTATTCATTCATCTTCTTGGTCACGGGTACTGGAGCCTGTTATAGTAACCATAGGCCTTAGGTGGCCAGTTTGTCGCAGGGCTAAAACTTTCAACCCAAAGAAAATGTATTTTGTTTTCTATGAACATTTACAAAATGTTGGTGACCGCAACTCATATTTTACATTAAAACAACTAAATATTTACTTTCTCCTGTTAACTTTGACACAAAACTCTATCACCTAATCTTAAAATAGTAAATTTGTGCCAAAGAAGGCGGGTTCTTATGAACTTGATTGGATAAATGCACAAGTTGGTTTGCCAGTAGTGGTAAATGAAATTTGACTAATCAAGCTCATGTAGAATTCATAAAACATTTGGGGAGCTACTTGGAAAGTGGTTGAGAGCTACTGGTGGGAGACCTCTGATTTAGACGATGCCACATGGACTGAGATAAGATTTATTCTGTCGAGGTAAACATGTTCATTAATATCTGATACATCCCTGTCCATACATAAAACCAAATTTTACATTTCTTCAAGCTTATTGTACAATAAAATATACACAGAAATACTCATTGGCCTGTAACTATTGACAAAGACGAATCACAGTGGACAATAAGATAAAAAGTTAATGTCAAGCCCTGATTACAGCCCTGCCTTGGACTGATCCTGTAGCCACAATATGACCAAACAAAATAAATCAATGTTGATACTAATTACACTACTACGTGTAGACAAAAGCATTATGTGCATTTAAAAGATCATATCATTATTTATTTACATGATCAACAAGGGCCCTGTTTAATGTCTGCTCCTGCTCTGCTGAAGGTCTGCTGCCTCTCACTCTGAGCTAACGGAGATGTCTCAGCTTACTCCCTCTGTCTCAGCGATCAGCGCGTCACTCAGTGGTATTCACTTTCTGTCAGCTCTACTCCAGGGCGGCTGGCCACGCGTTTGGTGCTCACTCATGTGTTGAGAGCCCAAGAGAGAGAAAGAGGGAAACTGCTGAATTCATGAATTTAGCCTTAATTATTGGCAGGTTTATTCAGCTAAAATAAACTTTACAACTGATCGTTTGAGAAATGTAAGAAAATACCAGATTTACTCAGTATTTACAAGAATGTGAGAGAAAGTCAACCATGTTTTAATGTGTGAAATGATACTATGTACTAAATGATACCAAGTGTAAATATGAAAACTGTTCACTTGTAAAGATTTCGGAGTCTAAAACAAGTGTAGGCCCAGATGATTTGACTCACAGCAAGTCTGGCATTTGTGATCTGACACTCACCAAATCTGACTGGATTACTGTGGAGTTAGTTTGTACAGACTTAGCATGTTGCCAAAGAAAACACAAATATCTCTAATAATATCAGTGAATAACCCTATTGCTCTTTGTTTTTCCCCTCAGACCATCAGAAGGCGATGGCCAGCAGCGTTCCCAGCAGGTCGGGGCCTCTAGGGGCTCTGCAGGTCTCTCCAAAAGCCGCACTGTAGATGCTTTCAACCAGGGTCCAGTCGGGAAGCCGGGTCCAGGCCGCAGCCCCTCGTCCTTAAGCCTTTTTGAGTCTAGATTTAGGCAAGAGCCAAAGACCTCTGAAAGCAAGTCTTCAGGCATGTTTGGCTCCAGTTTCCTGAGCGGGGCCAATCCCCTCAGTGCCATGACCTCCTCGGTCTCCTCATCCTTATCCTCCATGGGAGATGCTGTCAACATCCCCAAATTTGGCATATTTGGGGACGATGAAGAGGGCGATGCAGCGACAGTCAAGTCTTCACCAGCCAAGGGCCCTCAACAGCAAGGGCCAAAAGGACCACAGCAAGGACAACCACAAAAACCTGGTCAAGGTCCTCCTGCACAGGGACCAAAAGCAGGTCAGGGTCCCCCTGGACAGGGACCAAAACCAGGTCAGGGTCCCCCTGGACAGGGACCAAAAGCAGGTCAGGGTCCCCCTGGACAGGGACCAAAACCAGGTCAGGGTCCCCCTGGACAGGGACCAAAACCAGGTCAGGGTCCTCCTGGACAGGGACCAAAACCAGGTCAGGGTCCTCCTGGACAGGGACCAAAACCATGTCAGGGTCCTCCTGGACAGGGACCAAAACCAGGTCAGGGTCCTCCTGGACAGGGACCAAAACCAGGTCAGGGTCCTCCTGGACAGCAGGCTCCTAAACCAGGAGAAGGGCCACCAGGTCCAGGTGCTCAACAGGGAGGTCCTCCCCAGCAAAAGGGTGGCCCCCCACCACCGGGACCTGGACAGAAGCCTCAGGGCTCAGCTGGTCCTGGAGGTCAGCCTGAAGGATCAGCCAAGACTGCGAGGCCTGCTGCTCAGCAAGGAGCTGGGAAACCTGGAGGTGTGCCCTGTCCTCTGTGTAAGACCACTCAGATGAACATTGGATCTAAAGAACAACCAAACTACAACAACTGCACTGAGTGTAAGAACCAAGTGTGCAGCCTGTGTGGCTTCAGCCCCCCAGACTCAGAGGTAAGACCACCAAACCTTTCCTTCTGCATAGTTTTATGTTGCAGACTTTCATTAGTATTGTAATGGTTCCTCGTGACATTTACAAATGGAATCTACAGCTGTCATGAACGATATATATCCATTTGACTGGCACATACTCGGATCTGATTATCACATTTATCTAACACTGACTGCAAGCTGTAGGTAGAAAAGGTCACTTTTTCAAATTTCTTCATAAAATGTAACATTATTATATTTAAACTGTATTTTCAAATTACCCTAAACTTCAACCAGTACTATATATATATAATTTTACTTGAATAATAAAATTTGTTATGTTCTACTTCTAATTATATAATTTAATAGAAAATAATGAAAAGCGTTTGTAGCACTGCGCTTTCAGTCTGGCACCAGCAGGGCTTCTCAGAGTGGCACATGATTGGAGAAACAGAGCGACCATATGGACCCAGGGAACGTTGATCAAGGTGACTCATGTCATGGCCGCAGAAAGACTGTGAGCCGGAGGATACTTGTATGGACCATGATTAGACCACACTGACTTGTTGCCAATGCATTTCACTCTGTCCAAACTACTTAATGTTAATATGACATGGACGACAAAGAATATCCATAAATATTAATTTCATGTGTATTCTTTATGAATGCAACATGTGTGCATTGTAAAAATAAAATAAAAATATTAAAAAAATATATATTTTAATCAGTTCTTAGATAAGTACCATTTTGATTATAGTTCAATTATAGTCACTGTCAACATAACCTATACACTAAATGAAGAACATGTTGTTGTAGCCAGGCTATTTTTGGACAAATATGATGAGTTTTGTTGTGTGCTTGTATATTTAACAAAGCCAACTCTTATTTTGATGATATATAGATGTAATCTTAATTTATAACACATTTAAAAGAGATGAATGTGGGTCATGATAATCAAATCAAATCAAAATCACTTTATTTATTTGTTAGGAACTTCATTTGCAGAAAAAAAAGCACCAGTGCAGACACAGACATATCTATATCAGAGGCAAGCATCAACAACACATTTAAGTAGAACAAGCCAGGTTAAATAAATAGCGTTAGAAATATAGAAGGTATATGCGAAATAATAATGAAGGTTATGCTTATTGATGAAACTATAACGGCTGATTAGAGTTTTCTTAGAGCCATAATACCCTTGTCCTTCATTTACAGGGAAAGGAGTGGCTGTGTCTGAACTGCCAAATGCAGCGGGCAATGGGAGGTATGGACCCCCCAAACCCAAAACCAGGCTCTTCTCCATCATCGCCACAGAAACAGAGTCCAGGCAAACCAGGAAAACTGCTCCTGAAGCAGCAGAGTCACCAGAGCGACCAGGGCTTGACTCCACCCACCACACCCAGACAGAAATCCCCGGGTCCCACCTCACCAGGACCACTGTCACCAGCCTCCTCAATGTCAGGATCTCCCAAGATTGATCCCAAGACCGGAAAACCTATCCAGCAGAAGTCCAGTCCACAGCAGTCTCCATCTAAAGCCAAACAGGAGTCCAGTTTTTTTGGAGGATTAGGAGGTATCAGTCTTGGAGGTTTGACAGATTCGGTTAAACCTTCCTCCGCTTCTTCAGAGGAGTCTGTTACCGGCAAACTTTTTAGTGGCTTTGGCGGCTTGATGGAAACTTCAAAGCCCCAGACTACATCCAAACAGGAGGAGTCTGTGGCGGGGAAGTTATTTGGCGGTTTCGGGGGCTTGTCTGACTCCTCTAAGCCTCCTGCAGCTGCTTCTCAGATGTTTAGCTTTGGGTCATCCCTGTTAAATTCAGCCACCAATCTTGTCTCTGGAGAGGACAGCAAACCAGCACAGCCCAGCTCTGGACCTACTGGATCTCCGCCACAGTCCCCCGCTGACTCTGGGCCTGGGTCTCCCCCGGACTCTGACCCTGGATCTCCTCCAGACTCTCCTTTCTCTGCTCCTGGATCTCCGCCGGACACAGACTCTGCTCCGGATACTCCTCCCGCCAAATCCGCCAAGCCTCCAAAGTCAATTTCTCTGGACGAGGGGGAGAAACCCAGTCCCGCTCCAAAACAAAGCTGTCCTCTTTGTAACACGGCGCTGAATGTGGGATCGTCCGACGCGCCCAACTACAGCCTCTGCACCGAGTGTAAAAAGACAGTGTGCAACCTTTGTGGATTCAACCCCACTCCACACTTGGGAGAGGTAAGATTTCTGCAGCTTCTCACACAGCAACACACTGCAGATGTGAGTAATTTATGCATTCGGTCAAATATAAATAGAACATAGACACCCTCTGCATGTTTCATTTAAAAACTGAGAAGATAACACTGGGAGACGAGTAAAAGATAAGTGAGGTTGTTTAAGTGGGTGATACCATCAAAGAGAACTTAAAACAATAGACACTTGGCTCTGAATACTCCAGACCAGTCGTTTTCAAACTCTGGATGAGGTACCATCGGTGGTACGCAGGTTTCTTCTGGTGTTACTCAGTAGGGCTGCACAATATATTGCAAAATTATTGTTATCGCAATATCAGCAAACACAATATCCGTATCGTAATCTAAATATATCGCAATAACGCTGTGGTCTTCCATCTGACAGAGATTTACACTGAAGAATCATTTTCCACCAGAGCCTTAAAAGAACATGTGTTGTGACTAAATAAAAATGTTTAAAAAGTCCAGTTTTAGTGGTAATTTAATTAATTTAGTCACAGCTTAGCCTTGATTTATTCCAGCTAAGTTTTGATTTTGTGGATTTTGTGGCTGTTTTGACTTGTAAATACAGGAACTTAGATTTTTGTGAAATGTAGTGAATTTAACTTGCTCAAAAAGTAGGCTCTATTTTCAAATATCGCAATAATATCGTTATCGCAATTTTCAGCATAGTTATCGAATAGCGCATGTTTTCTCCATATCGTGCAGCCCTAGTACTCAGGAGGCCTTTGCAGTTCAAGTCCTGATTTATTTTAATTTACAGCCAGTTACTGTCTTTCTCTGTTTACTCCTGCTCTTGTTATAGTGTAGTCCTGGTATAGTAAACTTAATTAGCAATGCGTTTTTTCAGGTTAATCCCTTTGCTCGTCAGTTTATACTTTGGTTAGTCAAGATTTTGGCTCATTTTTGTTAACTAATGATGGTACGTCGAACAGCCAACTACTTTCTGTGATGGTACTTTGTGTGAAAAGTTTGAAAACCACTGCTCTAGACATCCTTTCTGTGTCGAGAGTAGAATGTTTTAGTGAGGTCAGCTTCCTGGGAAACTGAACCCTTGACCTGCTTTTTTGAGTTTTACTGGTGTTAGTCTCGTGCGTTGTCTGATATAAACAAACAGTGATCAGAGGAGATGGTGCTATGTGTTGTATATTATAAGAATAGAGACCAAAAAGTTCCTGTGGATGCCCGGTTTCTCAGCATGCATACTAAAGATACACACATATTTTATACCCACTGAAGATTCTATGTTCCAGATATTGTAGGTCACTGTACCATCTTATTGAAAACCATGAGCCATGAATGATTGAATCCCTAAGGACATGGGTTAGAGTGTGCTTCCCGCTGCGGGTCAGGTCACTGCTCACGTGTCTGTCAGTCTCCAGATTCACATGTTCACGTCTCAGTGTGTCTTAAGTAATCTGCGGTGTATTTCTGTCTCGGTGGAGGATCTCCTGGTACACAAGTGGAACTAAGCTGCTGAACCGAATCCCGCAGCTTAGAATTCAAAAGTGTGAAATCATATTGGAAAAAATCCTAAACTCTTTGTGTAGCACACGCTATTACTACCATTGCTTTGACTCTGACATAGTCGCCGCTAGGGCTGCACAATATATTGCAAAATTATTGTTATCGCAATATCAGCAAACGCAATATCCGTATCGCAAGAATCTAAATATATCACAATAACACTGTGGTCTTCCATCTGACAGAGATTTACACTGAAGAATCATTTTCCACCAGAGCCTTAAAAGAATATGTGTTGTGACTAAATAAAAATGTTTAAAAAGTCCAGTTTTAGTGGTAATTTAAGTAATTCAGTCACAGCTTAGCCCTGATTGTGTCGCTGTTTTGACTTGTAAATACAGGAACTTACATTTTGTAAAATGTAGTGAATTTAACTTGCTATGTTCAAAAAGTAGGCTCTATTTTCAAATATCCCAATAATATTGGTATCGCAATTTTCAACATAGTTGTCAAATATCGCATGTTTTCTCCATATCGTGCAGCCCTACTTCAGGTTACTTATTATTAGATTATTTGTCTTGTTTCAAGCTATTTTTTTTACTTATTTTTAAGCTAAACTATCTGTCTGTGGGTTAAGGAAATTCCACTTACCCCATGGACAGATAATTTAGCTTGAAATTACAAAAAAATAGTTTGAAACAGGGAAAAAGTACTTTGAAATCAGTCAAATAATCTAGCCTAATAATTAACCTAATAAGGAAATTAAAAAATTACTAGAATCAAGATTAATATTTTGAATTTAAATCATTTTAACTAATGTAGATAGTGATTTTTTGCAGTGTAGTGAAAATGTCTTCTTTTGGGGAGGTGTTACTTTCACTTTGCAGAAATTGTTTTATTCCTGGTTTAGTCTGTGTTAAGTTTTGATTTTGTCGCTGTTTTGACTTGTAAATATAGGAACTTACATTTTTGTGAAATGTAGTGAATTTAACTTACTATGCTATGAAAAGTAGGCTCTATTTTCAAATATCGCAATAATATCGTTATCGCAATTTTCAACATATTTATCGAATATCGCATGTTTTCTCCATATCGTGCAGCCCTAGTCGCTGCCAAAAACATCATCATAGGCGGTGGTGAGTTAAGTCATCAGTATTTACTTCAGTACCTCTGATGTGGTTTTAGGAGAGAAAGGACAAATGGTGACTCCATTACTTTTAACGTTTCTACATTCTTCAGCTCTAAATTGCACACACTTACTGGATAATGAGAAAGTGAACTGCAATCACTTAGCTGGGGCCAAGCATGGGGAAAAATGTAATTACGCAGGACAGATGGCCATGCAAAGCACTGATGCTCTAATTGGATATAGATTTGTCCTTTCATCACAACCACAACTTACATTCTGGACTTTCTACAAACAAATATGCTATGGTACATTTAATCAGTGTGGTTACATTAGTAAAATATGCAGAGTACATGAAAAAAAGCTGCAGAAGACAGTTACTCACACAACGCCCCCTCTGTACTGCTCCTTGTTTTTGTGTCACTGGCTGTCGTAACGTGGACTGTCACTGTGGGTTCACTGCTGACGCATGTGGCTCACAGTGCGTGGGCTTTGTTGTGTAGTACTCCAGTGGTTCCCAAACTTATTCGTCTCGTGTACCCCCTGGGCTTTTCGTTATACCATGAGTACCCCCCTCACTCATAGGTAGGACACAATATATGGCAAAATTATCGTTATCGCAATATCAGCAAATGCAATATCCGTATCCCAAGAATCTAAATATATCACAATAACGCTGTGGTCTTCCATCTGACAGAGATTTACACTGAAGAATCATTTTCCAGCAGAGCCTTAAAGGAACATGTGTTGTGGCTAAATAAAAATGTTTAAAAAGTCCAGTTTTAGTGGTAATTTAATTAATTTAGTCACAGCTTAGCCTTGTTTTATTCCTGGTTTAGTCTGTGTTAAGTTTTGATTTTGTCGCTGTTTTGACTTGTAAATACAGGAACTTAAATTCACTACATTTCACAAAAATGTAACTTACTATGTTCGAAAGTATCCGCTACTTTTGAATATCGCAGTAATACCTTTATTGCAATTTTCAACATAGTTATGTTTTCTCCATATCGTGCAGCCTTACTCATAGGGGTTACTAATTATAAAAAAAAAAAAAAAAACTAACAAACAAACAAAAAAACAGTATTATACTTACTTTATACTAAATGCTAACGCTCCTGCATTTTTTTCTTTTTAACTCAAATGCCTCTAAAATAAAAATATAAAAATAACAATGTAAACTCTGGTTACATGTCATTTTACTTTATTTTTATTATTTATGTCATCTAACATTAAAATGATCTAAAGAACTCATTTTAAATAAGCTATTAAACCTAAAAATATACAACAATATAACATTCAGATAATATTCTTTAGCAGTTTTACGTCCTTGTCATCAGTCATACATTTAAATAGTTTAATATGCAAAAAGTGCTAATATTTTCTTATCATCTTGGAAATAAAATATGAAAAAACTTCCATGTACCCCCTACAAAGTACTCGCGTACCCTTAGGGGTCCCCGTACCCCTGGTTGGGAAACACTGGTGTACTCAACAAAATTGTTACATCAGTAAAAGTAAAAAAGTATGGGTTGAAAACTTCACCTAGAAAGTACTTGCTGCTACTACAACTACTACAACTAATACTGCTGTCATTACTCCTATTACACTGTAAAAAAAAGTTGCAAAAACTCAAGGCAACAGGATCCCTCAAGATTTTTGAGTTCTGGGGCCAACTCAAAATCTCAAAAGGTTTTCAGCAACTAATAATTTTTATTCATCTAATTTGATGTTCATATGTCTAATCTAATCTTTCAGTTTTAAGTTTTACTCACTATCATTATTTTTTTAACTCATCTTACAGCCAACTTACTATCCATTGTTCAGAAAATTGATATAATATCATTGACAATATAATTGATAATATTATTGATAATAAAAACTTAATATACTAAATTTAATAAAATAATTGCGATAGAGTTGTTGTGCTCAGAAATATTTATTTTTAAATGAACAGCTGCAACAACAAAAAATTAAACTGTGAATAGTAAATAAAAAAAAAAAAAGTAAATTTATTGTAAGATGAGTAAAAAAAAAAAAAAATTTTACTGTGAGTTAAAAGGGTTTTAGACATAAGAACAATTAGGTGAACAAAAAATATTAGTTGTTGAAAACTTGAGATTTTAAGTTGGCCCCAAAAATCAAAAACCTTGAGGGATTCTGTTTCCTTGAATTTTTGCAACATTTTTTTTTTTACAGTGTAATACTACAACCTATTATTACCACATCAACAACTTCTACTACATAAAGTAAGATTAAGTATGCAGTATGTATTCATTCACTAAATTTCTTTCCAAAAATGCTCTTAACGAAATGATTTAAGTAAAAGTATTTTGTTGTTAGGTGTTGTGTGAAAACGTAAGAGGTTTAACATTTGTTTAGGTTGAAACATTGGCTCGTGAGTGTTCCCTGTGCATGCAGAAGTGTAATCTGTGCGTCCTAAAAGGATTGAAAGGCCAACGAGAAGTCATTTGTACGGCTGCCTGATCCTGTCACTCCTCAATCCCCGTCAGACATCGCAGCAGGAGTTGCCATCTTTGTTTTTATCATATAGGTCAGTCAGTGAAAAGGCGCGTGTGTGTACAGTGTAGTGGTGTACTTTTCTGGATCTAAAGCTTCCTCGGTGGTTCTTTAAACTAAAACATGTTTGTCTGGTGCACCATGGCACTGTAGTTGCTGCTTCATGTCATGTCGACCTGATCAATAATGAACATGTCTTACGTAAAATGGGAGAGGCGCCACTTTGCTAACATGAGTCATGAGTCAGAGGATCCAAGCTGAGAGAGAGAAAGATGAAGGAAACTCAGCTGGGTTTTGGGCCTTACTTTATTTGCTAGACCTGTTTTTTATTATTCTGAAACACTATACCAGCCCATTCCCAAAGTCAGGGCAGTCGTGGCCCCCCTTAAATTCCCCTTAAAAATCCCTCGCGGACCCCCAACGTTAAAACTTCCCTCTATTCAAAAGACTGTGCCATGTTTTTTTTTTTTTTTAAATATATATAAAAACATTACAAAAACACTGATTATTGACTAAAAGTTGTTTTAAAGTAATATTTTAAAACAAGTATACAACTGTAATTAATTTCCAATGTTTTTAGGTACTTAATATATTCATTAACTTTTTATATTTTTGTATGTTTTATTTGTTTTTATGAACCAAAACAATAATAATAATAATAATAATAATAATAATAATAATTTAAAAAGTAAAAAAAATAAAATAAAAATAAAATTAAATAAAAAAATTAAAATTAAAATTGAAATATAGACAGCCTCTGGGGGCCCTCCTGTAGTACCTTCGCGGACCCCCAGGGGGCCCCAGACCCCACTTTGGGAACCACTGCACTATACTATTGTCTTTGTCCTTTAAGTATGGACCATGAGTCTGCAATAAAGCTATCTATCTATCTATCTATCTATCTATCTATTAACAATGGGTCATTAATTTGTTCAGAGTTAAAAATTAAGTGTAGTATTTTGGAGTTAGCAGGAGTTTTCAATATCTACATTAGTTAAAATTACTCGAATTCAGAATATTAATATATATTAGAGCAAATTTCACTAGATTGGATTTATTTCCTTCAGGTTAGGGCTGCACAATATATCGCAAAATTATCGTTATTGCAATATCAGCAAACACAATATGCGTATCGCAAGAATCTAAATATATCGCAATAACGCTATGGTCTTCCATCTGACAGAGATTTACACTGAAGAATCATTTTCCACCAGAGCCTTAAAAGAACATGTGTTGTGACTAAATAAAAGTGTGTAATAAAAGTGGTAATTTAATTAATTTAGTCACATTTTAGCCTTGTTTTATTCCTGGTTTAGTCTGTGTTTTAATTTTGTTGCTGTTTTGACTTGTAAATACAGGAACTTACATTTTTGTGAAATGTAGTGAATTTAACTTACTATGTTCGAAAAGTAGGCTCTATTTTCAAATATCGCAATAATATCGTTATCGCAATTTTCAACATAGTTATCGAATATCACATGTTTTCTCCATATCGTGCAGCCCTACTTCAGGTTACTTATTATTAGATTATTTGTCTTGTTTTGAGTTATTTTTTCCTGTTTCAAGCTATTTTTTAATTATTTCAAGCTAAACTGTCTGATAATTTAGCTTGAAATTTGTAAAAATAGCTTGAAACGGGAAAAAAATACTTTGAAACAAGTCAAATAATTTAGCCTAATAAGTAACCTAATAAGGAAATAAATCCAATCTAGTAAAAAAATAAAAAATACTAGAATCAAGATTAATATTCTGAATTCAAGTCATTTTAACTAATGTAGATAGTGATTTTTTGCAGTGAATGCTAAGGTTTTCTTTTGGGGAGGTGTTACTTTCATTTTGCAGAAATTGCATTGGGTGCCTGTCACTTTAAGGCTCTGTTTGCTCCGCCCCCTTCACTCAGCCAGCTCTGTGCTCTTTGCCACAGTAGTTTAGATCAGCTTTGCCTGTTGATCCTCTGCTTTTTAGTTCACACGTGGATAAAGTTTGGAGAATTTGAGTTCAGAAATGATGAAGAATCTCCGAGTGCTTGTGCAGAAAGATGGAGGATAGGGCGTGATAAAATGGCTAATTAACATGGCCATTAGCAACATGATGCTAGCAAATAGAGAAATGAGGTGACTGCTTCATAGTAGCCGCGGTTTAGACACTGAAATTATCAGTACGAGTCTGATGTTACATTGTTTACACATTTATACCCAGTAACCTGACCGCACCAGGGTCAGGGTCAGAGCCAGCAGGGCTAAGTGGACTATTGCTAAAAATCCAGACAATGTAACATACAGTATTAAGACACTGTTATCTAACATTTTATTTATTTATTTATTTACAATAAAAAATACAGTTGAGTATAAAACAGTATAAACAAGCATATATGCATGGGAGTGAAAGAAGCCTATATAGGCTTATAAAAAAACACTCCCCAAAAAAACTAAACAATACATTAACTAAAAAACAAAAAAACAAAAAACAAAACACTAAAACAATCAGTCACAAGAAATAGTAGAACACATTAGATTATCCAACTGTTTAAAGTTTAGGACGAGTCAAAGTAAATAACCTACCATCAGCCTATGTTTTAATCTTTTTTTGTAAACAGACAATGAAGTAGAAGAAGCTACTAGATCTATATGAGTGTTCCATACTTAAGCACCATGATATTACAACATTATAACATTATAACATAATGTAAATATTCTTTTAATATTATTATAATTACAGGGTGTCCATAAAATCTCTTTACTATATATATATATATATATATGTATATATATATATATATATATATATATATATATATATATATATATATATATATATATATATATATATATATATATCCCCCTTGAACTGCCACCTTATCGTGGTGGGGGAGTTTGAGTGCCCGAATGATCCTAGGAGCTATGTTGCCTGGGGCATTATGCCCCTGGTAGGGTCTCCCATGGCAAACAGGTCCTAGGTGACGGGCCAGACAAAGAGCAGTTCATAAAGCCCTTATGAGTAGATATATATCAAGGACCGTGACGTCGCCCGGTATGGCGCAGCCGGGGCCCAACCCTGGAGCCAGGCCTGGGGTTGGGGCTCGAATGCGAGCGCCTGGTGGCCGGGCCTTTGCCCACGGGGCCCGGCCGGGTACAACCCGAATGAGCGACGTGGGCCCGACCTCCTGTGGGCTCACCACCCGCAGAGGTAGCCGTAGGGGACCGGTGCAATGTGGATCGGGCAGCAGTCGAAGGCGGGTGCCTCGGCGACCCGATCCCCGGACACAGCTTCTAGCTGTGGGGACATGGAATGTCACCTCACTGGGGGGGAAGGAGCCTGAGCTTGTGCGGGAGGTTGAGAGATACCGGCTAGATATAGTCGGGCTCACCTCCACGCATGGCTTGGGCTCTGAAACCCAGCTCCTCGAGAGAGGTTGGACTCTCCACCACTCTGGCGTTGCCCACGGTGAGAGGCGGCGGGCTGGTGTGGGCTTGCTCATAGCCCCCCAGCTCAGCCGCCATGTGTTGGAGTTTACCCCAGTAAACAAGAGGGTCGCATCCCTACGCCTTCGGGTTGGGGACAGGTCTCTTACTGTGGTTTGTGCCTACGGGCCGAATAGCAGTACAGAGTACCCGGCCTTCTTGGAGTCCCTGGGAGGGGCACTGGAAGGTGCACCGACTGGGGACTCCATTGTTTTGCTGGGAGACTTCAATGCCCACGTGGGCAGCGACAGTGACACCTGGAGGGGCGTGATTGGGAGGAACGGCCTCCCTGATCTGAACCCGAGTGGTGTTCTGTTATTGGACTTCTGTGCTAGTCACAGTTTGTCCATAACAAACACCATGTTCGAGCACAAGGGTGTCCATCAGTGCACGTGGCACCAGGACACCCTAGGCCGGAGGTCGATGATCGACTTTGTAGTCGTGTCATCTGACCTTCGGCCGTGTGTCTTGGACACTCGGGTGAAGAGAGGGGCTGAGCTGTCAACTGATCACCACCTGGTGGTGAGTTGGATCCGCTGGCGGAGGAGGAGGCCGGACAGACTCGGCAGACCCAAACGTATTGTGAGGGTCTGTTGGGAACATCTGGCTGAGCCCTCTGTCAGAGGGGTCTTCAACTCCCACCTCCGGGAGAGCTTTGACCAGATCCCGAGGGAGGTTGGAGACATGGAGTCCGAGTGGACCATGTTCTCCGCCTCTATTGTCGATGCAGCCGTTCGGAGCTGTGGTCGCAAGGTCTCTGGTGCCTGTCGTGGCGGCAACCCCCGAACCCGGTGGTGGACACCGGAAGTAAGGGATGTCCTATCGAGCCTGGTTGGCTCGTGGGACTCCTGAGGCAGCCAACGGGTACCAGGGCCAAGCGTGCTGCGGCCCGGGCGGTTGTGGAGGCAAAAACTCGGGTCTGGGAGGAGTTCGGGGAGGCCATGGAGGAGGACTATCGGTTGGCCTCAAAGAAATTCTGGCAAACCGTCCGCCGCCTCAGGAGGGGGAAGCAGTGCTTCACCAACACTGTTTACAGTGGAGGTGGGGAGCTGTTGACCTCGACTGGGGATGTTGTCGGGCGGTGGAAGGAATACTTTGAGGATCTCCTCAATCCCACCGACACGCCTTCCGTTGAGGAAGCAGAGGCTGGGGACTCAGAGGTGGACTCATCCATCACTCAAGCTGAAGTCACTGAGGTGGTTGGAAAGCTCCTCAGTGGCAAGGCACCGGGGGTGGATGAGATTCGCCCTGAGTACCTCAAGTCCCTGGATGTTGTGGGGCTGTCGTGGCTGACACGTCTCTGCAACATCGCGTGGCGGTCGGGGACAGTGCCTCTGGACTGGCAGACCGGGGTGGTGGTCCCTCTCTTTAAGAAGGGGGACCGGAGGGTGTGTTCCAACTACAGGGGGATCACACTTCTCAGCCTCCCCGGGAAAGTCTATTCCAGGGTACTGGAGAGGAGAATTCGGCCGATAGTCGAACCTCGGATTCAGGAGGAACAATGCGGTTTTCGTCCTGGCCGTGGAACAGTGGACCAGCTCTACACCCTCTATCGAGTGCTCGAGGGTTCGTGGGAGTTCGCCCAATCCAGTCCACATGTGTTTTGTGGATTTGGAGAAAGCGTTCGACCGTGTCCCTCGTAGCGTCCTGTGGGGGGTGCTCTGGGAGTATGGGGTCCGGGGCCCTTTGCTAAGGGCTGTCCGGTCCCTGTATGACCGGAGCAGGAGCTTGGTCCGCATTGCCGGTTGTAAGTCGGACCTGTTCCCAGTGCATGTTGGACTCCGGCAGGGCTGCCCTTTGTCACCGGTTCTGTTCATTATTTTTATGGACAGAATTTCTAGGTGCAGCCAAGGGCCGGAGGGTGTCAGGTTTGGAGACCACAGGATTTCATCTCTGCTTTTTGCGGATGATGTTGTTCTGTTGGCTTCCTCAAACCAGGACCTTCAGTGTGCACTGGGGCGGTTTGCAGCCGAGTGTGAAGCGGCTGGGATGAGAATCAGCACCTCCAAGTCCGAGGCCATGGTTCTTGACCGGAAAAGGGTGGTTTGCCCTCTCCAGGTTGGGGGAGAGTTTCTGCCTCAAGTGGAGGAGTTTAAGTATCTTGGGGTCTTGTTCACGAGTGAGGGAAGGATGGAGCGTGAGATCGACAGGCGGATCGGTGCAGCGTCTGCAGTAATGCGGTCGTTGTATCGGTCTGTTGTGGTGAAGAAGGAGCTGAGCCGAAAGGCAAAGCTCTCGATTTACCAGTCCGATCTACGTTCCTACTCTCACCTATGGTCATGAGCTTTGGGTCATGACCGAAAGGACAAGATCCCGGATACAAGCGGCCGAAATGAGTTTCCTCCGCAGGGTGGCTGGGCGCACCCTTAGAGATAGGGTGAGGAGCTCTGTCACCCGGGAGGAGCTCGGAGTAGAGCCGCTGCTCCTCCACATCGAGAGGAGTCAGTTGAGGTGGCTCGGGCATCTGTTCCGGATGCCTCCTGGACACCTCCCTGGGGAGGTGTTCCGGGCATGTCCCACCGGGAGGAGGCCCCGGGGAAGACCTAGGACACGCTGGAGGGACTATGTCTCTCGGCTGGCCTGGGAACGCCTTGGGGTCCCCCCGGTAGAGCTGGAGGAAGTGTCTGTGGAGAGGGAAGTCTGGGCATCTTTGTTTAGACTGCTGCCTCCGCGACCCGGTCCCGGATAAGCGGAAGAAGATGGATGGATGGATATATATATATATATATATATATGTATGTATATATATGTATATATATATATATACATATATATTTGCCTCATTTAATCCACCTCTATATGGGCAGCATTAGTTGCCAGGTCCTGGATTTGTTGCCATGTTGGCTGTAGCAGAGCCTCAGCACACATTCACCTTTGGACTCTCTCGGTGAAGTTCCCGAGTCACATGGAGCTGTTCTGATCCCAGATTCTCACATTCTGTGTTCAGTTTTCCTGAAACTCATCACTAAAACAAACTCAGTGAGGAACGTTTCATCCTCAGAAACTGGTTCCAGTGTTAACTGCAACTGTGTAGGACTTTGTGCACTGTTGAAGGTGGAGCTGTAACTGTCTGCACTATTACATATGGGATTAAAAACTTTGATAACCACTGAATACGTAGAACAAATCTGATTAAGATTTCTCATCAATTGTCTTTGTAATATATATTTTTTTAATTGTAAAGAGATTTTATGGACACTGTATTATTTCCAAGAAAATGAAATTTTAGCTGATACCTATTAGCTTTTAAAATGTCTGTTTATCTATATCTAAAATGAAATGTCTATCACTGTCTACCACGCTAATAGTGTCTTTTATTTACCTTAACAATTAGCAGCTAGCATGAAATCCGTACTTTCTGGATATTATACTGTGTCCTTCTGTCTCATTGTTATTCTGTCGTTGTAACAGTGCCTCCATCCACTGTCTGTACCGTTTTAAACTGCACGGTCTGTCAGCAGGCTTCCTCTGTGACCACATTTTGTGTACCAAGCTGATCAAGTGCATGTTTTGTTGACTGTAGTGCACCTCCTGCCCAGGATCTCTCCAAGTGCATGCGAACCAAAGGAATATAAAAATAGCTATAGTCACAAAAGAGCCATAAAGGGGACAATGCTGCAGCAGCTGTAGGGCATCTCTCAGTCTCTTATACTCACACACCCTAGCTTTGTAGCAACAATGCATTATAGCTTTCATTTGTCACAGCTTTCAGTTTATTTTAAAGTTTTTGGAGCACAAAGGTAGGGCCTCTGTTAAAAGTCTCTTTAAAATAACTTTTAGTAAAGTCTTTAGTAATATAGTAAAATAGGAATAAGATAATCCAGCCACAACACTGTAAAAAAAAAAAAAAAAAAAAGTTGTGCAAACTCAAAAACTCAAGGCAACAGGATCCCTGAAGATTTTTGAGTTTTGGGGCCAACTCAAAATTTCAGGTTTTCAACAACTAATATTTTTTTGTTTTAATTTAACATTTATATCTGAATTGTAGTTATATACTATACTATATATATTATTATTATTATATATATTACTGTTATTATTATTATTACTATTATTATTATTACTTTGTGTTTCCCTCTATGGACCAGATGCCCTGTGTCCTTAATAAAGTTTTGAATGAAAATGAATGAATTATAATTTTTGTTTTAACTTATCATCCAGCTAACTTAACATTGTCCATTTGTTATAATTATAAAATAGTTTTGTTAATTTTATTATTGTTGTTATTATTGTCAATAGTTATATCTTTTCTGAACTGATTTTTTTCTGGTGTAAGATGAGTAAAAAAAAAAAAAAAAAGCTAGTGAATAAAACTTAAAATTGAAAGTTTTAGACGTTAAATTGAACAAAAAAAATATTATTCGTTGAAAACTCAAAAATCTTGAGGGATCCTGTTGCCTTGAGTTTTGAGGATTTGCAACATTTTTTTTACAGTGAAGGGGTTCTAAGCCAAGTCTTTCTTCCGGTCCAAAGCCTGGATAAATGGAGCGGGTTTCATCAGAAAGGGTATCCAACTTAAAAACCTATTCCAGAGACCGAAAGACAGATAATATTCAGCTTTCTACTGTGCTCTACCACATAAAATGTATTTAAGGTTTGAAATTTGGCATTGAACTAAACTGAGCAAGCCTCGCAGAGAAAACAGCCATTTATCATTTCTACAGCGCTTCCCCTTAAGCTCTGTACTCCAGCATGATTTTCAATTATCCCCATCCTTATTTACTGGTTCTTACATGTGCAGCAGGGCCTATTTCTTTAGCCACTGAACGCATTGGCTCTGAGCAGAGGTGAGAGAAGCCAAGACGTTTTGTTTTGCCGGCGCTGAGTTGTGGTGGGACGGCGGGGCAGGCGAGGACAGGCCTCAGCAGCCACACATACCTACACTTCCTGGCAGCGGCTTTTCCTCAGTGGTCCTGCCCTCTCCTCCTCCCCTTAACAAACTCTTTATTACAATGGCAGTCATTTAAAATAGTGGGTCTGACTGACGCCCTGCCAAACTCAATAGCCCATTTCCAAATTCATATAGGTGTTTAGTCAGATCTTAAAGGGCCCATATTATGCTTTTTGTGTCTTTTAAATTAATTTAGGACACCTCTAGATCAGCATCTTTCATTTTGTTGGTCAGAAAACGCAATAATTAGGGGTGTAACGATATTTTTTTGCAACGATACGATATGTATCGATTAGAAGTGTTTTGATATGATCCAAGAACGATATTGGCTTATTTGAAATGATATGATTCGATATGATTCAACACCTTTCTATTGATAATTGATATAGCAACTTTTTGCCAAAAATCATAAAAGTTTACTCTCAAATGTAGCACCGCGGCCGGGGTTGATTATGTCCAGCAGACAGAAAGTGAAGAAAAGTTGAATATAACATTTTATTTAATTAAAAACACAAAATTTATCTCCAAAAAGCCATATCTGGTTTTATTTTAACATACAAATTTCTAATTTCAATATTTCCGATATTATCAATCGATACTTTATGTGTATCGATATTAATTTCCTAGAAAACGATACAATTCGATACAAGGTCATGTGTATCGATGTCGTTGTATCATATGAAAAAAAATCGATACATCGATACAGTTTTTGTATCGTTACACCCCTAGCAATAATAATTTAAAAAAACCTATTTAAGAAACTCATCATGTATGTAACGCTCAGATTAGGTGCCTGTCCCTTTAAGAGCCCTCCCTCCTTGCTGCCCAGCTGCTGCCATGCCTCTTCAGGCTCACAACATGTGCTGCTGCAACCACGGTGGGTTTGTTTGGTTGCTGCAGGGGAGGTGAGAGCTGGCGTGGTCAGGGGGGGGGGCGTGGTCAGGTGGAAATGGCAGACGTTTCTGTCCTTTCAGGAAGTCAGCGTAAATAAAAAGAGGATTACTCAAACATGCAAGAATGAAACAAAAAAACAACTCCAGGTCTGTTTTTGATGCAGGAACAACATTAAAACATGGTAGAAAGCTCAGAAAAGTCAATTTTGCATAATAGGGCCCCTTTATCCCAGTCTAAACAGAAGAATTTTGCATGTCCATGTGAATTTTGAATAGCATGCAGGCATTAAGTCGACTTTGTTTTTTGGCCCTCTCATATTCCTTCATCTGCTCTGTGGCCTTAATTAATCTGCACGATCAGGGCATGATTAGGACATAATCAATACCGGCTAAGAGCAGAGGCTTTTCTGCACCGCTTATCTGCCCCAGCCAACAGTCTCGCGGGGAGCAGGGGCCCCGTCCATCGACAGAAAGAGAAAAATGGTGTAGTGAGAGGTCTGAGCTGTGGGATGTTAAAAATCGAGCCTTTCCAAGCCAACCAGGACCCCGAGCAAGTGTGCCTGGCTCAAAATATTTTCCAAACATTCACCACCTTACTCCTTTATTGATAAAATTATGTTGCACTGTCAAGTTGTATGGGGTTTGTATGCAGTATTTTTAAATACAGCTTTTGTACTTTTCTGCTTGCTTTTTTTGCAAGGAAATTACCAGAAATATGAAACAATATCAGCCATATATACTTTATTATCAATATTATATAAAATAGATTTGACCTTTTTCATTGTCTATATTTTATTCATCTAATCCTCTTATTTTAAAATGTCTGTGTGATTGTCTGCACCTGCATACTTCAGATGCCCTTCCTGATACCTCCTCCATATTTTCAGGTTTGGGACCGGCCCAAAAAAGAACACTAGCTTGTGATCCCTTGTGGCTGGATTATAGTGATATTTTTGACTACACCATTCTACAAAACAACAATAAAAAAGCCAATAGACTTCCCCTACATTAAAATGATGAATGCATGTAAATGTACCTAACACAAAATGCATGCTAAAAGATACAAATGCAAATAATAATGTGTGAACCGAGCAGAGAGGGACTGACCCCAGTGCAGAGGAACCTGGGTTGACAGTGCAGGGCAGAGGCAGTGTAAGTGAAGTTATGGCTGCCAGTCCTGGATGCTGTAAGCTGCTCGGACCAGGACCTGACCGCTGTGCTTGGCTTTAGCGCCGGTGATTCACGCCTCGCACTCTGACGGCAGGAGAAGCTTTTTACTTCAAACAGAAACACCTCATGAAAAACTAAACAGCTGGGACTCTGTTTTGCCAGAGATACCGAAATATAAAAGCTGAAAGTCTTTTTGATTTGATTGGTGTATGTCGGTGGTTCCCAAAGTGGGGTCTGGGGCCCTCTGGTGGGCTGTGAAGGTACTGCAGCGGGGGCCGCCAGCGTTTTGAAATGAATTACCATATTTTCTGGACTATAGAGCGCACCTGAATATAAGCTGCGCCCACTAAGTTTAAAAAGAAATAATAAAAATTGACATATATAAGGCGCATCGGAATATAAGCTGCTGATATCCAGGTTGAGAAATGAGATATTTACCGGATACACAGAAAGATTTTGTATCGTAAATGTTTATTTATAAACCTGAACTGATTGTAACACGACAGTAAAAGTGCTGATCAAACAAAACAGAAAAGTAATTGATGGCTTTATTCATCTTCCTCCTGAGCACTGAAACCGCTGAAGTCGTCTTCTTCAGAGTCGTTTTTGCACTTCCTGCTAGAGCGTCCCCTGGTGGCTGAAGAAAAATCCATAGAAAAGCCGCATCTTTGTATAAGCCGCACGGTTCAAAGCGTGGGAAAAAAGTAGCGGCTTATAGTCCGGAAAATACGGTACAATTAGGAACTTGTTTAAAAATATGACTTTGAGGCAATTTTTAAGGGTAGCTCCAGATTTTGTCTTGTGAAATGTAAAACCTTTTTTGGACTTTTTAACGCCATTTAGAGTTAAATTTAATGCAATCATTGTCAACATTGAATTTTACGCTAAGGAATCATCCGTACTACTCTCTGAAACTCAAGAGTTTTATTTTAAAAGTCTATTACAGATGAAAGAACAACTGTCCTGCATTAAAAAAAATAAAAATTGTAAGACCCAGATGAACAAATTTTAATACCTACTCATAATATTTAATCCTTTGAAGGCTTTCTTTTTGACAAATCATTTAATACCTTTTTAATGCTTTTAGGAGCTTGGGACTCCCCTGTTTTTAGCCAACAGCCTGTGTTTTTGTAATGTTTTTATTGAAATCTATGAAGAAAAACAAGACATAATATTTTAACTAGAGTTAAGTCTTATTGTTGAGGGTCCGCTTGGGAGCCGGGACGCTCCTAACTTTAGGAACCACTGCTGTACATGATTTGTTCCATTTAGAAATACCATTGATTACTCAGTGGATTATATTGCATAGTTTGGATACTTACAGTACATGCTTCCATTTGGCTGTCTCATCTTCTTCCTGCAGATCATATATCAGCATTTGGCATCGTAGTTGGGGAATTTGAAGTGGCTGACAAAATAATACCTGTGTAAAATGCTGTAAGAGTTTTTTTATATATATATAAATTCTGACATTGTGCATAAAGAAATAGCAAAAAAGAAAGGACCAGGAATTGAAAACATGTTACTTCTAATCCCTGAGGTTATGAGACTTTTTCATTTCACAGAAATATAAGTGATCAAGAGAGTCTGACACTTTCAAACCAAACCTTTTGTATGTCGTTGGATGCTTTTTGTCAAACTTGAGTCTTGCAGGAGCCGGACATTTCCTTTGGCCTTTGCTGTAAATGTAAAACCAGTCCTGTAACACTGTTTGATGGTTAAAAATACTTTTCTCTCACATTGTTTGCCTTTGTCGGCTTCCTATCCCAGATTTCCGTCTCCTAATTGGGTTAAAAACAGCTCTCGTCTCATGTCATGCTCAGTTATCCAACCTTGGAGCTATCTGCGCTTGTGTTAGCTTCATCATGGCACAAATGAGAATTACATTAGCGCATTTGCATGGGTCAGAGAACACGCCGCCCGAGAGTGGTAAACCTCTTTTTGTGCAGAACATTTATTAGGGCAAAGATCTTTTTTGGCTTGTAAAGGAGCTGATGCTGTGATGTTCCTCTGACGCTCTCGTGCATCCTAATGAAGTTGGCCACTCAGCAGCGCTCATCACCGAGAAAGGAGCACAGACCACAAACTTTAATTTTAGCAAGAGGTTTAGTGAAGCTGCACCGCGCGGAGGACACGAGGCATTTATCAGACAGATATTTTGTGACATATGTTGTAATACGTGACTATGAATTAATGTATCCATTGCAAAACCGCATGACAACCCGAGAAAATGATACTGCATAAACATCATTTTCCTAATTACAAAGATATGTAGTTGTTGATGTCTGCCGTACTACTTCTGTAGTTGGTCAATGTTGAGCTCTGTTTGCCCAGATTTCCCTTAATTTAATTTAAAGATTTATAAAGTTCATATTGCAAGTGATCTGCCTGACATTTAGCACCAAAAAAGCAGTTTAATTACTTTTTCCCCCCTTTTACCTGTATAGATTCCTTTATTTTTATTGTTATACCACACTTAAAATGTCCTAATATTGTTCAGCCTCACTGCAAATTAACTCCGCCTTTGTAACACTATTCAAGGAAGTAAGAAGGTGGATTATGTTTGTTTTTAAAGCTGGCTGTGGTGAAGAACTACAAAAGGAATTCATGAAGGTAGAAACACCAGCTATTCCCAAAGTCTTTGTCTTATTTTTCTTCACAGATGTCTAAAAACTGGGTAGCCAGAATTCTTTTTTTCTTTTTCTTTTTTTTTTTAAATAGGGACTAAACACATTAATGAACATATACAAGATATGTAAATATGTTATCAGATTGTAGCCCAAGGGTAATTTCCATCTGCTGTCCCTAGACAGGTTGATATAATCATAAAAACTAATACACACAGTAAAAACAATACACCTAGACAGACAATACAATAATACAGAGTGACTTAACGAAATGGTCAGTCGCAAGATCACAGACTCAGCCCAACTAAAGGGAGTTGGATTATTTGATCAAAATTGCACGCTGCCCTGTTTAATTAAGGTGCCAGTGTATAAGTATTGCACCCAGCCCATTGCTAAAATTATTATAGAACATTGCACAACCCTAAAAAGATAAAGTGCAAGGTGAAATTGCTAATAAAGTGCTATTCTACAATGTATTGCATGTGCCCTCAAAGGTAATATTCATTAGTATATTGCATAGTGCCCGTAAGTAAAGTATTAATAAAAAAATGATTAATTAATAGTATATTGCACATTGCCCATTGCACATTATAAACTATTGTACATGATCACACACCTGTGTTGACCTGAGCCACGTCTTTAAATGGCCTTTAAAAGCAGTGAAACTGGGGGAATCTCTAACTACTAAATATTATGAGTAGGTATTACATTTTGTTAATCTAGGTCTTAAAATTAAAACATTATGTTAATATCACCACAATAACAAAATATATTTACTGAAGAATTGTTATTATGATATGATATTATGATGAATGCATAGTTAATTTTTCATATATTTATTTTTTATTTTTTTAATGCAGGACAGGAGTTCTTTCATCTGTATTAGACTTTTGAAATAAAATCCTTGAGTTTCAGAGAGTCCTTACATTAAAAAGTACTGAAAATCCTAAATTTCACAAGACAAAACCTGCAGCTACCCTGAAAAATTGTCTCAAAGTCATAATTTTAAGCAAGTATCTAATTGTAATTCATTTCAAAACTCTGGCCGCCCCCCTGCAGTGCCTTTGCGGCCCACCAGGGGACCCCGGACCCCATTTTGGGAACCACTGTTTTACACTTTTAGCCCCAAACTATTAGGTTTGGCTAAAATAAAAAAGCATTTAACTGATAAAATCTGCACTACTACAATCTACTTCTACACTAAATAGTAGCCGTTGCACTATAAACTAAATATTTGTTTAGTGAATGAACAAATTTAGAAACATACGTCCTGTCTTGTCTCGGTGTGTACCTGAATTTGATGAATACCTGTTGTATCTTTAAAGGTTAAGCCTAAGTGTACACCATTTAGTAGAAGCAGAGAAAGATTTTAAATGTTTCCTCAAAAATGAAACATGCCTCTAAAAATTAAAAAGACTCCAATAAAAAAAAAGCTTGTCAAAAAATAGAAAAGCACTTCACAAAATAAAGAAATTATTTTTCTATTTAACAAATAAGACTTTCCACTATTTAAAAAAAGTTAATCTAAAAATAAAAACACTGGGCGCTGTTTCCCCAAACTGTCTCCCTCTTTTAAATTAAGGCTGCCAAAAAAAAAAGCTTCAAATTTTAAAAGCGTTCAGCTAATGTGGCCAAGTTTTGTTTGTTTGTTTAAGAGATGGCTTTATTTTATTTGACTCATTTATTTTTAGAGGCAGGTTTATTTTTTTGAGTGAACACAATTAAAAAATCTTCCTCTGCTTTTATTTTGCTAGTGGGCAAAACAATTTTAACGTTGCACCTCAGGGCCACCGTAAATTCTAAAGAAATGGCAAAAAAAACATCTTCATTTGATCTTTACTGAGTGGAATAAGTGTGTCAGTGTGCAATTGTTCTGCTTGCTTATGCGTCCGAGGCCAGGTTTCTAAGTATAGTAACACTTTTTATGCCGGTTTTGATCTTTGCTCTCACAAGTATCAGTATGACTCAGTGTCCAGAGGAATTGCTTTTATCGCCCTCGCTGCAGTGCTATGATAATGCCCCTGACCGTCCGTCTGTCTGACTGAGTATCTCTTCAACATTCACTTATCTGTGGTCATCTCTCTGCCTCTCAGTGTCTGCTGCTCTCTCTGCTTGAGCTGATAGAGTCATCAAACTGCACAAACTCCTGTCTACTGCGCCCCACAGGGAATCACGGGATAGGTCCACACCATGTCTGAGGATTAAATGGATTTCTGTTGAGTTATTGGATGCATCTCACTAACGTCAGCGCTCCTTGGAGAAGGAAGGAACTTTTTTGGGGGGGATTTTCTTTGCTAGAACAAAGCCTTTCTGCAGTTTTCTTAAGGCAAAGGCAGCACAGGTCAGTGACGTACTGATATTAGAGTCAGATTTACAAATTTGTGAGCCAAACACAAATTTTAATATGAAAGATAACATATTAAGGGAGCAAAATAACCCCAAATCTTAAAATGCAAAGAAACAACAACAACAGCCGAGTTTTTAGCTGTAGTCTATCGCCTTAAACATTGAATGAGGACAGTACTATTATGCTGTTATTTGTTTTTATTTTAGGCCTGGCATGGCACACTCTTCCTTGCCGTTTCCCTTCTGCTCTCATCCTCCCCTCTCTGAGCAGGAGAGGTGGTGGCTCGCCGGCTGCAGAGCTTAACACTCTGGGCTGTGATCTCTCTCTGAGTCCTGACTTTAGCATAAAGCCTGCCGTGAAGCCCGCTGATGGCATTCATGCATATGCCATCGCTGGGCCGTGCTGGAGCAGGGGATGTCGGTGAAATGTAAAATGGGGTGTTTGCGTCACACACGAGGCTGGATGAAAACATGCTGACTCTTACCTCTCGGAGCAGGCTGTAGATGTGTGGGGCGGGGGGCTGTGCATGTGTGTTTGTATTTTTTTAATACTCTTAGCTGTTCTGAGACTGTAGCTGAATTGATTTTCCCTTAAAGAGAGATTGATCTAGGGTTGTATAGAATTATCATTGTAATTAGCTTAACATTTTAGCTGAGATGCAGTTTCCACAATTCACTGAGCTTTTGTCATTTTTAGAGTCTGAATGTGAGTTTGAATAATTTGTAATAATTTAGAATTGCTCCTCAAGCAATAATGAATATGTACCAGCAATAATTTTATGAATAAACCATTTATTGATACTAAATTAATTCTAATGTTTATACTTTTGCATTGATTTAAATGAGCTTATTATTGATTATGGTGATGTAATGCTTTGTGAATAATCTATTAACAGGTTATTTATCAGTAACTGTACTTAAATAATGCTTTATATTGTGT
This sequence comes from Bostrychus sinensis, assembly GCA_020698575.1. NCBI lineage: Eukaryota > Metazoa > Chordata > Actinopteri > Gobiiformes > Eleotridae > Bostrychus > Bostrychus sinensis. The sequence continues at coordinate 5,784,454 of CM036239.1, forward strand.
CGTTATTACAACGTGTTACCAAATATATATATTTTTAATTAGCCCAGTCCTACATACAGGTCTCAGTCCAGTGTGCTCTGAATATGTTTTGTCTGCTCAGGGCCCAACCCTTTTCGACTTGTCCTGGTGAAGCCCTGTCCCATTACCATGTATTATGCATATCTTTCGAGTCCCATAAATGTAAAAGCCTCTCTTGAAATAGAAGATGTTACACTGTTGCTTTGTCACACAGTGACGTTTTAATGACGTAAATCTGTTCTGTTTGTCCACTTTCCCTTATTTATAAACAGTATGTACTCAGTATCAGACTTCAGTCATTTACAGTAGAAGAAATCATTCAAAGAGTTTTAGTACAAAGTAATAAATATTAATACATATTAAATATTAATTGATTAAGCAGCATATTTTTACAGCTGTCTGTGGGTGTGTGTGACCTACATACACTGCGTTCTCCACAGGGCATTCTGTGTCTTGGTGGATGTCTTTAGTGAGCTTCCTCTGTTATTACTTCTAACATCTTATTGTCTGTGATAAAGGCTTGTTATTATTCCATATTATTCCATTATATTATTCCAATATAATACTATAGTACACAAACACAATTTTGAAATGCTGGGTCAATGTGTAAAGTGTAAATCAAAACAAAATGCAATGGTTTGCAAATCTCATAATACTACTGTTCATTTAACTTAAACCATGACAGGTGTTGAAACAGAGATATTATAGTAGAATTTAAATTTACAATAGATCATTTTTAATATGATGGCAGCAACACATCTCAAAAAAGTTGGGAAGAGGCCAGAAATACAAATACAACATTCCTGTAGGATCTAGAGCTGGAAATGTGGCCCGAGCCCGACAGAACTCAACCCGAGCCCGACAAGTACATTTTGATTGACAGCTTTGTTAAAGCCCGAACCCGTTTGGTGCCTTGTTCAAATGTGGGCACAGGCACCCAACTCTTCCTCCTCCTTCCTCATTATTTTCATTGTGCACATGGTCAAAATTCTTCCACACCTCAGACCTTGCTTTTGTTGCTGGCTCAACCAAAACGTAGTCACCACAGAGTCACCTCTGCTTCATCTCCTCAGCCTCCATTATTGCATCTTTCTCGTGTTGATCAAAATGCATCACATCGTCGCTCATTTACCGCGAAACTCACAGCACCCAAGTAAAATGATAAAAATTATACCCGAAGCTCTATTCCAGCTCTAGTAGGATCTGTCATATATTATATCAATGTGAATGCTCTTTTAATGTGTGCTGACCACTTTGATTGTTTTCTTCTCTTGCAGAAAGAATGGCTGTGCCTCAACTGTCAGACCCAGAGAGCCATGTCGGGTCAGCTGGGAGACATGCCACCTCCAGCCATGGCGTCTCCCAAGAAGCAGCCACCTGCCCCTGCGGCCCCCGCCCCTACCCCTGCCACCCCTGCCGCCCCTGCCACCCCTGCCACCCCTGCTTCTGTAGATAGCGAACCTGTAGTGGAAGCAACTGACCTGACCCCTCCAGCTCCTGATACGAAGGTAGAACACCCAGTCACTCCCAAACCTGACAATACTACTAGCTTTACCTCTACTCCTGATAGCATTTCTCTCCAGGAAATACCACAAGAGCGCGAGGAAGCTCAGGTTGTGGAGAATATCCCCGAAATCTCTGCAGTTGAGCAAAAACACGACAGCTTAGAGGGAGTGGAGTGTGGCCCTAAACCTGAGACAGAGCCTTCTAACGCTGAGCAGAGTGTAACTGTCAGTGTAATAGCAGATCAGGAAGAGCCCGGCAACAGAAACACACAAACTCATCATCCCCCAGAGGAAACAGAGACGCAAAATCCATCGACTGAAACAGAAATAGTCAACACAACAGGAACGTCTGTGATGCAGCCAAATCCGGAGATTAGTCAGAGTGAGGCTCCAGCAGATAGAGAGGAAAAAGTGTCACCTGCGCAAGAAAAGCCTTTAGAAGAAACAACAATTTCAGATGAAACAAAGGAGGCGTCACATCCTGAAGCCGCCTCAGACGATTGTAATACTACTGCGGATATGATAACATTAAAAGAGGAAGTTGTTGATGATACACAGTCCACTCAGCTAGGTCCGGCTCCGACAGAAGTTAGCAGTACAGTGCTTGTGAATACTAGATGTGGAGGGGACCCAAAAACTGAAATCATTACAGATATCAAATCAGAAATAGCACCAGCCACAGAGAAAGAGACAACACAATGCACTGAAAGAAAGAGTCTAACTGAAAAATCTGGAAAGGAAAGCGTCACTGAGGTAAAACCAGGGGAAAATAATGTTGAGGTAACACCTGAAAATAACAGTGCTGTGGGACAACGTGTGGAGGGGGAGGCTGTTAAAACGGAAACTATTGAGCAGAGTGCTATTGAGAGGGCTGTAGTGGTGGATAAATCACATGATGGAAAAGCGTTTGAGCAAGAGGAGGTCGGTATGACAGTGGTAGACAGGTCGACTGAGGTAAAAGCAAGGCAGGGAGACTGTGAGGAGACAATTAATAATGAGGAAGAAGTCACAATAGACACATGTAAAAACTCAGAAGAGGCTAGTGCTGTGACAGAAGCAGCAAAAGAAGACATAGCCCAAGCAGGCAAGCATGTTGAGGAAAAGCTTCCCACGTCTGAGCAAACTGGGTCTTCTTATTCTAATGAGCAAGAAGCTGCTAAAGAGCCAATGGCAAGTGAAGATACTGCACAAGCCTCGGCTGTCAGTTCAGAAATAGTCAAGAGCGAAATCTCTGAGGAGAAACTGTGTCAGAGCAAGGCAAACAGTGCTGTGGAAAGTCAACATGAAATTAAGACCGATCCTTCAGCTCTGACAGGAAGTGACGGCAAACAAGTCGAGAAAGTCACCGAGCAGAACGTGTCAGTCACAGAAAAGGATCGAAATTTTGGCACAAACACAGTCGAGCCACAACCTGTTTCCAGCAATCTTGAGATATCTATTTCAGAGATAGGCACAGTTGGTGAGAAAGACATCACTGCTGAGGTTAAGACGGCACAGAGCACACTGACTGAGCAAAATCAAAGTGCGTCTCAATTAGATTCTTCAGTTCCTCTAGCAATACCTGGCACCCCAGCTGATGTAGTTAGTAGCCCAGTAGACAGTACTAACCAGGAGGAGACAGTGGAAGTGAAAGCAAAGTCTTCAGAAAATGCAGATGAGGTGACTGTAGACTTTAGCACAAATAGTGACAGATTTATAGCACTGTTGATTAAAAATACTACTTTAAACACTACACAAAAGTTATTTTGGCTCAGATTACTCAAATAGACTATATTATCACCTCAACCTAATCTTCCAACATAGGTACAATGTAAGAAAAGCACAAGTTTATGCATGTTTTCAAGGACATTATTGGAGATCTGTTAAAAAAAAATGTAACAGGTCACACTAAAAGATCATATGAGTTTTTTATTAGTTTAGTAGTAGATGTGACTTATGTAAGATTAGGTATTATTAATTAAACATAATGCCCCATACAGGAAAAAACATTTATTCTGTGTGTATGCTTCAAAACACTGTCTCAAAACAAATTATAACCCTATTTTTCTTCTTTTTCCACTCCACAGGTGAAGGCAAGAGAGACATTGCAAGCACCTGCCAAGACAGAACCTGCAACTAAAGAAGGGAGCCCCACCAGCCCATCAGACTTGGCCAAGCTGGAGAACACTGTTCTTCCCATTCTCGAAGCACAGCCAACCGCACAACCAGAGCACCAGGAGGAAAAGAGCATTGACACTCCCAAGACAAGGCGTAAATTAGAGGTTCTACCTATATTGCCCGACTCACCAAGCTCTGAGGAAGACAGAGAAATACCAGAAGAAAATGCCCAAGTTACAGAAAAGAAGAAGCTCCTGGTGCCTATGGATGTCAGGGGTGACTCCCTGGAAGATAGCAGTGAAAGCTTTGGAAAAGAAAGCCCCATGTCAGGAGATGATGAAGATTTTATCCGAAAACAAATCATTGAAATGAGTGAGAATGAGGATGCATCTCCTACAGATGAGGAAAACCTTATCCAACAAAAACTGAAAACTACAGAAAAGAGTCAGTCTGCGAAAGCCAGGCGTTTGACCAAAAAGGCTACTATAAGTCCTGATGATGAGGAGGACAAGCATATCCAGGAGTCAGTAAATAAACCCCCCGAAGAAACTAAAGAACCTCAGCAGCAAGAGAGTCCAAGTGCCCCTGCAGTTCGGATATTTCAAACTATGGAGCTTACTGCGCCCACTATGAGAATACCTACAGCTGAAGGAGAGGTAGAAATGGAGTGCCTCACAGACTCACCAGATGACCGATCTAAAGGTGAGGGATCGTCCAGCCTACACGCCTCCAGTTTCACACCAGGGACATCTCCAACATCCATGTCCTCATTTGAGGAAGACAGTGACAGCAGTAGTCCTGGTAATATGTCTACTGGTGAAGTTAAACAGCAAAGAAAAGCCAAACACAGACAACCAGGACAAATGTTACCAACTATTGAAGACTCCTCTGAGGAAGAAGAGCTACGTGAAGAAGAGGAGTTACTCAGGGAGCAAGAAAAACAGAAAGGCTCTGGGAAAAAGTCCAAAAAAGACAAAGATGACAAAAGTCAGAGAAGACGGGAGCGGCCAAAAACTCCTCCAAGTAACCTCTCCCCGATTGAAGACGCATCGCCGACTGAGGAACTGAGGCAGGAAGCGGAAATGGAAGAGATTAGGCGGTCTTCATGCTCAGACTTCTCCCCAAGTATTGAGTCTGATCCTGAAGGTTTTGAAATTCATGCTGCAAAAATTGCAGCAGTTCAGAAAACATATAAACTCCCAGTATCTACTCACTCTCCAACTGACGATAAAACACAAAAGAAGCCTCTCAAATCTGCTGATGAGGCCTATGAAGAAATCTTGTTGAGGGCTAAGTCTCCAACCACTGAGAAAATTGACAACCAACCAGAAAAAGATCTTTATGGGGGAATGCTCATTGAAGACTATGCCTATACTTCCCTTATTGACAATTCAACAAATGAGCAAGAGAAACCAGAAAATATGGTTGTTCCAACTCAACCTAAAAAGCTTCGGTCTCCAGATGAGGTCTATGAAGACATGCTAAAGAAGCGGAAAGAATTCCAGCAGCTTGAGCAAGAATATCAGAAAATACAGCCTAAACAAGAAAAGCCTAATCCTGAAATTGTACTGGAGCCTGCTGAGAATATCAACAAAACTTCTACAGTAACAATAGGCAAAGATGGAAGGCCCTTGTTGGATGCAGACGCAGCCTATGAAGAGCTAATGAAAAAAGTGCTAACTCCAGGAACAAGTCCCACCCAACAGGATCCAGATGTGGAAACTACTGCAGTTAAAAGAGCCCTTCACCCTATCCCAGACTTAAAAGTGACTCAGTGTTCATCAGGGGAGCTGTCTTCAGATGATGAGAGTTTTTATAAAAAAGAGGAGGAGCAAGAGGCATCAGAAAATCCACCACTCAGTGAGTCTAGTGCAGTGGTTTCTACTCCTGAACCCTCTGACACCACTGTTTCATCAACTCAGGCTGCTGTAGACCTATCTGCCCTCCCAAGAACCTCCACTCCTATGATGGGTAGTGTGTCGCCCTTGCCCACAGTTCCCCAGTACACTCCTGGCATACAAAGCGTAGTGTCAACTGCCCCACCAGTGCCCCCAAAACCAAGCGTCATGCGTAGGGGAAATTCTCAGGATCATGCAGACATAGCTGTTGCCCCTGCTGCTCCTCCTCCCACTCCACCAAAACCAACTGTGTTCCCAAGAAAAGCCCCAGTTCCTCTTCCAGCTCAGGCTTCAACATCTCCAGTCAAACCAGAGGGTCCCATTTCTATGACAACAGCTCAAGGATCACCAACAAGACAACAAACATGTACACCAACTTACAAAGCTCACGTCCCCCCTCCAGTTCCTCCCAAACCATGCATTCCTCCAGGGATGAGTGAAGGACCAAGAGCGGCACACAGTGTCAAACCACCAATTGCACCAAAACCAGGCTCACAGCCGACCTCACCAGCACATGTCCCAACTCCTCCAAAACCTGCAATACTTCCCACTGGTCCCGCTGACATAGCTCTAAATCTGAGTCCCACTTCTGAGCACAAGCATTTTCAGCCATCGCCAAAGTCTCCCCCATCTCCAAGATATGCCAGTAATCTTCGCGACACCTATGTAGTTATCACGCTGCCATCTCAGCCAAGCTCTCCGGTAGACACTATTATGGCCCAAGCCCCCTCGAGTCCTGGTCCAGCGTCTCCATCGCGCCAAGCTCCGTCCCAAAGTTATCCTCAGCCACAGGCACAACATCAGCCATATCCACAGGAGCAAGTTCTACCTCAGCCAACTAGAGTACCGTTAGCTTACACGAGAGTCACAGAATCCATAGAAAGCCAAGAAATTTGCAGCCCTGAGAAACATGTATCAAGTTCATGTCGTATAATTGAGGCAATATCTGCTTCAGCGCAGCCCCCTGTGGTAACACCAAATCTCATCTCTCAAGTTGTTACCACTGAAGTCCAAAGAACTACAGTCTCCGTTGTTCATGAAAGGACACCTCCGCCAGTGCCAGCCCCGAGAGCGAATGGCGTTCCTCTCTCAGTGGAAAAATCTAAACCACAGATACCAACACAGAACGCCCAGGCTGTCCAACCTTGTGAAGTAGTGGATCTAAGGACCATGAAGGTGGATCAAGAGTCAGACATGAACGGTGTGGATCTGTCCGCTGGCCCTGACTCAAGACGCCAGTCCTATGTAACGGATGCCAGTCGTCAGAACAGCGCCGTGCAGTCCCCTGTCGTCAACCTCAGTGCCGAATCATCCACTCTTTCTGTAGTGACCGACAGCATTACCATTGTGACCTGTGCTGCCACAATTCAGAGATGGGACAATGCAGACACTACACAAGCATCCTCCGTGCCCCTGCCGTTGACTAAGAACAAATCATTTGAACCCATTTCTCAAATTATCTATCGACCAGTTGACTCACAGCCTTCTATCCAGGCCAGCACAGAAATACCAATAAATCTTTCAGTTGGATCAGGTGCAGGGACATACCACAGCACTCCCGTTACCACAGTGCCCCCGTCTGTTGTGAGCTGTGCAGCCAATGGTCTAACTACGGTTACAGCTACAGTGGCAGGGGCCGTTGACCTTAGCACAACAAAACCATTTAACACTGTAGTATCAGTCGACGCGGCCTCCTCAGAAGTAGTCACTGCTGTAATCACAGATGATGACGGCAAACCGGTGGATCTAACCGCTGGGAAAAGAGCTGTGTGCTGTGATGTTGTGTATAATCTCCCATTTGCAGGAAGTTGCACGAGGCAGCAGCCCACCACTCCCCTGCCTGAAGATCGTTTTGGATATCGAGATGACCATTACCAGTATGACCGAACCCCTTATGGAATGAGAGGTTTTGGCGGAATCAAACCTTCAATGTCAGACACAAACCTGGCAGAGGCTGGGCTCTTCATTTATAAGAGTAAGAATAGTTACAACTTCAGTGGCACCACAGATGGTGCAGTAGATCTTACATCAGCCAAGATTTCTGATGCAGGTCAGTGTAATGATATAACAGACCTCTCTCTTAAATGTCATTTTGAACTGCTGCCCCTCATTTATGGCTAATGTGACATTTTTTGTGCTTTTTAGTACGTCTTTAATTAATTTTGCATGGACATTTTACTTTTTGTTTTATTATATTTTTGGATGTGTCTGCATGCTGTGACTACACTTTTTTTTTTTTTGTATGCTTGTTGCATCCGCCATTTTTCCTTCTTTTCCATTTTTACAATTTTCCATAATGGCATGGTTTTCTCCAATATGAAATCAGTCAGTTTCATTTTCAAATGCTATTTTTGACTTTTAACAGGTGAAGCTGTTGACTACTCCAAAAAAGGAACGTATGCAAGCATGACAATACCACCATATTCTGATTCAAGAGTCACAAGTGCTGTTGGAACAATTTTTGGAACAACCAATGTTCTGAGATCATCAAATGGAATAGTGTATTCTTCTGTGGGATCACCAATCCCTTCAACATATGCCATCACCACTCAGCCTGGGTCCATCTTTAGTACTACTTATAACAACCAGTCTGGTATGCATACAAGTGACACAATGCCATCACTGTCCAACCTTCAGAACATGCCACTTACAAGATCACATAGTTTTCTTTCCACCATATCCACAACTGAAGTAGAGGCCCCACTTAATCTAGAGCTTTCTAGAGGAGCTACAACAGCTGCTAACAGTGTCACTACAAGGTCCCTATCCTTGGACACTTACACTGATGCATCTCTGGAGGCCATAGCTGCCTCACTGGAGGCTCTTTCCTCACCCATGGTTGCTGGAGATGGACAGTATCAGGCGGAGCGAGAACGGCTAGAAATGGAGAAACTCAAACAACAGCGCTTGGCTGAGGAATTGGAAAGGGAACGTCAGGAGATTCAACGGTTCAGAGAACATGAACAGCTCTTGGTGCAGAAAGAACTTGAGGAGTTGCAGGCAATGAAGCAGCAAATTTTATCTCAACAAGAAGAAGAACGACAGGCTCATCTACTGATGCAGAAAGAGACTTATGCCCAGCAACAGCAGCAACTTGAGCAAATTCAACGACTACAAGAACAGCTTCGTTTACAACTAGAAGAGCAAAAGCTTCGGCAGATGTATCCAGGGGATATTCCGGGGCATGGCATACAGGAGGCTGTTGTTCTGGGACCAGATGGCACTGTGCTGGCTCGTAAAATCACAGATAGTGGATGCCAAACTGATGAAGAGGATGAGACAGTTAGCAAAGCCTACACAGCAGGAAGAAAGAAGAAAAATGCTAAAAAGAGTGTGGATAGCTGTGTGCAGACTGATGATGAGGATCAAGAGGAATGGGAGGCGGACAGAAACCGGCGACCACGCACTGCCAGGGGAGATAGAAGTGGCCAGTCAGAGGTATCTCTACAAGCCCACACTGAAATCTCTATACAAACTGACACAGAGGGCAATATTAGAATGGAATCCAGAATGGAGTTATCTGACTCTGAACGGACATCACCAAAGAAACGTCCTACTCCATTAGAAATAGGCCAATCTGCTAACCTCAGAGCTGACTCCTCTAGTCTTCAAGCCCCTCCCAAATCCCCCAAAGTGTTGTACTCTCCCATATCCCCCTGTATGTCCCCTAGCAAGTCTCTTGAGTTTGTGTCCTATGAGAAATCACTGGGCGATACAAGCCCACAAAAACTAAGAGGAGGCACAGACTCATCTAAAGGCCCCCCTGCAAGTCCAAGGGGAAAAGCCATGCAGAGATCCCTGTCTGATCCTAAGCCCATGAGTCCAACAGCAGAGGAGAGGGCAACATCTGGCACCCAGTATGGTGATAGCTATTCTGTGAGTAATGCAATTACCACATTTAAAACCTGCAATGCCTTTCTTAAACAGAGGACTTCTTTTCTTCCTTCTTCCTTCTTCTCCACACTAAAATGTAACATCTGAACAGAAACAGTATAGTCTGACAAATGGAATGAACTCAGCCACTTAGGCCTAATACTTAATTAACTCAATAGATATTTTAAAATATGAAATATATTAATTATAATTGCCCTTAGTTGTTTCATCAGTTTATGTCTAGACTTACCTGATATGAATGCTACAAAAATCTTAGAACAGAAACAAAACAAGGCTAAAAAGAAGTCATCTGGTTGAATGGACAAAACAAAAACAAAAAATTTTTATTGACCTACCTTTTAACAAGTTTTTGATCACAACATTTTTATTTTGACTAATACTAATAATACTAATATTAATACTAATACTACTAATTCTAATACTAATATTAATACTAATACTAAAATTCTATCTGTCTTTCTATCTAGACATGAAAATTTATACTTTCCATTTCTGGATCTTTCCATTGCATTTATTGAGCTCATAAAACCCTTGCACTTCCTCTACCATGTCTCTAATTGTCATTTCTTTGTCAGCAGGGCAAAGCTAGCACCCCCACAGGCACTCAGAAGAAGGTAAAGAGGACCCTGCCTAATCCTCCATCTGAGGAGGAGTCCGCTCCCTCTGGACAGACGGCTTACAGCACTAACTCGGCCCGGAGAAGGATGTGCCGAAACTCAAACATGGCACGAGCTAAAATCCTCCAAGATATTGATCGAGAGTTAGACCTGGTGGAGCGTGAATCTTCCAAACTTCGTAAACGCCAAGCAGAGTTAGATGAGGAAGAGAAAGAGATTGATGCTAAGCTTAGATATTTAGAGATGGGCATTAATAGAAGAAAGGATGCTCTATTAAAAGAGAGGGAGAAGAGGGAGAGAGCCTATTTACAAAGTGTTGCTGATGAGAGAGACTACATGTCAGACAGTGAGGTTAGTCACATAAGGGAGACAAGAGGTGTCCATGGGGCAGTAGAGGATGAGGAAATCGAAGTCCATGGTTTAGAACGTCCCAGGACAGCCCCTCAGTCTGAATTAGATGACTTTGGCACACCTCAAACCAAAAATGAGTATGACAAATACTCTCAGTACCCATACTCTCAAAGCCAGTACCAACAGTCTCTCTACCAGACTCCCCAGTCATACCAGTCCCCTTCTATCTACTCATCTGTCCCGTCGCTCACTAGCTCCCAGCAACAGAGTTACCATCAGATGCTTCTTCTCCAACAGAAAGCCGCTCGACAGGCAGCCCTCCTCTCTGAGCTAGACGCCACTAAATATGATGTGATTAGCCGCCAGCCTGATCCCACATCATCAGCTTACCTAGGTGTCAAGTACGACAAATACGGCAACCATCTCGACCTCAGGGCCCTGGATGTGGGAAGTATAGCAGGCACTCCCATGTCAGCTGTGTCGGATTCCTATTACCCAGATGTGGACCACCACACCCCTCGCAGTTACATGCTGCTGGAGGATGCTGCAGAACTGGCTAAGGGCTCCACAGCACTATCATCGTCTTATAGTCTGGCAGAGAGAGAGCTGGCAAAAGCAGAGAAGTTGCTTCGAAGGAGTGCAGCTGATCTGGGGTCTACAGACTATTTGGGCTCCACCTCGAGGCTTCACACATATGGAAAAACCCCTGATGAGGAAGACACAATGGAAGAGCCCTATGAACTCAAACTTCTTAAACAGCAGCTTAAGCAGGAGTTCAGGCGAAGTACAGATAGCACTGAAAACCTAGACCCGCTGTCTGGCTTGTCCCAACACTATTATACACCCACCACCGGTCTCTCCAGTTACTCCCAAAGACAACATCCCAAATCAGAGAAGTACAGCATCAGCCGGCTAACTCTAGAAAAGCAAGCAGCAAAACAGCTCCCAGCATCCATGTTGTACCAAAAACACAAGACTCCACTGCTGGATCCTAAGATATCATCAAAGTATTCCTCCATAGCTGACAGAGGTCTAGAGTCAGAGTACACCAGTTACCTAGGCTCCAGTGGATCACCAAGAACCAGTCGACTCATGCAGGACGAGATTACCTTCGGTCTTCGGAAGAACATTGCAGAGCAGCAGAAATACCTCGGGTCTAACCTGGGCGCCAATTTGGCAGGATCTCTAAACCTAGGTCAGAGCTTAGGCTTGGACTCTGCTTATCCCAGTGGTAGTCGCTCAAGACCCTCATCCAGACCTACATCATGCTATGGCCTTGACTTATCAATCAAAAGAGACCCTTCCAGCTCTTCTCTGAGGCTCAAAGGGGACGGTGAATCTGGAGACGGATCAAGTTATCAGACTCCTTCCGGTCGCACCAAACCCACCAGCCTTCCCATAGTGCAGAGTGGGCGTGGACGAATACCCATCGTCGCTCAGAATTCAGAAGAAGAGAGTCCCCTGAGCCCCGTGGGACAGCCCATGGGCATGGCCCGTGCATCCGCAGGGCCCCTCCCGCCCATCTCGGCCGACTCTAGAGACCAGTTCGGATCGTGTCTGTCCCTGCAAGACCCCCAGCAGCAGTATATCAGGGAGGAGCCGACCAGGGGCAGGAGCTCTGTGCTCCTGGATGACCTCCAGGGCACCATGTCAGACAGTGAAGGTAAACAAGCTCGTCACATTGTTTTGCGTTATCCTAATGAGTCTTTTGCCGTTGAGAATGTCTTTTTTGTGTTTTTCTTGCATGTACTTAACACTGACAAGCAGATTTTGTGTGTTTCTTGTGTGTCACTGTGTAAATATTTATGTTTTCTATCTTTTATGAATGTATACTTCTCATCTTGTTTGTTTCATTACTGTTATTGTTTGCATGTGTAACCGGATGTGTTGAAAGGTATCTACTTGCATGCATTTCTTTCTTTCAAATTTCTTTTTTTTTGTTGTTGTTGTTGTTAAGATTTTCAATATATAATCTTACTTTATTTTAGATGTAAATAAAGTTTTGTCTTGTGTATTTGTAACTTAAAACGCCAAACATCAAATTCATTAACACTATATTTTCTGCATTTAAAGTAAGAAGTGCCTCCAACCACCAACAAAAATGTCTACATTATTATTATTACAGCATTATTTAAATGAAATAGCTCTATCATTGTCTAATTGTTTGGCTTCATACCTACATTTCTTAATGTGTTAATAAACGTAGTTGTAATAGCAACTGATATCAATAGTAATTTAAATTACCAGTAGAAATAATTATTAAAGTCTGGTGTGCAGTAGTGCATACATTTTGATTTGTTTATATAAATTACTTACATGTGTGTAATAAAACTTTTTCACTTGCATGTTGTGTTTTTAGTATTGCATGACATATTCTTCTAATCTATTCTGTTTGCATTACAGAGGTATTGCATGTTTTCATTTTTATTTTACACAAAATGTCTTCAGATCCCAATAGGCTTATTATTTCTAGTTAGTTTATAAAGTATAATTGAGAAATCAAATGATAAGTAATGTACAACGCACTCCACTTTACCACAGACATTCACAGCTCACAAACATTTCAGTGCCTTAAACATGATGGCACTATTTTTTTACCCACATTTATATCTGAACCTTCCAGATAAAATTACAAATTATACAGTACATTTTCTTTTATATTAATTATATCGGGTATGTTTTTGTGTTTACCATTCTTAAGTTTTAACTGAAGTACTCCAATACAAGTTATAAATACCTAAATGTAAGTTATTATAAATCATAAACCAATGTGCCTTGATTTCAGCCCTAAGTGAACACCCGATGGCTTTGAACAGTGACGATGCAGCCAATGGTAGAGTATTAGTTAAAATTATTCAGCAGCTAACATATTAACACATTAACCTCCAGTACAAGTTTAATGCCAGCTGTCATTAACAAATGACTAAATGTTGGGCACAGTTGTGGATGTGTAATTTGGATTTTTTATTTTATTTTATAGCAACCCAATATATCCTCTTTCTCTTCTTAAGTAAATGTTTACTTAACATAAATGTACACAACATTTACATAAAAATGTGAATTGTGTGTACATATTAGAGGATATTACCTTATATGGAATAGTGTGCATATTTGTGCTAACACTAATAACACTGTTTACTTTCTTTTCATTCACTTTTTCTTACACTTTTTCTAAAAAAAGACTTAGAAAACGTATTACTGCAAAATAAGACATGCATATTATTTGGAAATAAAGAAGGGCCTGTGTTTTTTCCAAAAGCATATCACCTCAGACGAGAAGAAACAAACTGGTTTGACAAACCTCGAGATGGACGGCCAGACAACGGACTGGAGAAGAGACAGGTGAAGCTCGGAGTCACGCTTATTCAGAGTCAGAGACTAAAATAGCTGTAACTGTAAATGCTGCACAGCACATGGAGCTCAGCCAACTCACCCTGCGTTTATGATCTCTTAACCTTTACGTATTCGTTACATCTGACTATTGTGTGTGCACCGCAGGGAAAAGGCCCCTATTACCCCTTCCCTCACCTCAGGGTTAAACTGCAGAGGGACCCCAAGGACCGCAGTGTCTCAGGTAATAAATTACAGTGCAGCGGACTCACTAACATATACAATGTTACGTGTAATATTGTGATAAACACAGACTTGTGTGTAAGCATCCAGTGTACAAGTACCCTACACTGTAAAAAAAAAAAAAAAAATGCTGTGAAAACTCAAAAACGTTTTGGAGCCATCTCAAAATCTCAGGTTTTCAGCTTCTAATATTTGATCATATGTGTAAAAACTTTCAGCTTTAAGTTTGACTCTCTATCATTATTTTTTAAACTCTTTTTACAGCCAACTTACTATCTATTTTTCAGAAAAAGTATTATTCTTTTGTTAAATTTAGTATATTTAGTTTTTATTATTATCAATAATAATATCTTTTCTGAAAAATGGATCGTAAGTTGGCTGTAAGATGAGTAAAAAAAAAAAATCAAGTTTTTGGACATCAAATTAGGTGAACAAAAAATATTAATTGTTAAAAACTTGAGATTTTGAGTTGGCACCAAAACTCAAAAATCTTGAGGGATCCTGTTGCATTGAATTTTTGAGTTTCTGCAATTTTTTATTTTTTAACATTATAAATATTCAATAATTTGCGGCTAAACTGAAAATTTAAAACACAATACTTTCATTGCAACATCTTAATATTGTCCTTTTCTGCCATCATTATCCACATCAGTAGTGAAAAGAAGATATTTCTTCCCTCATCTAAGGGTCTTTGTCAGTTCTGGTGGATTCATCACCCTTACGATTACTTTTAGCCATAATAAAAAGTACACAAATGAAGTGTTTTGTATACTCATGCTAGACAATTTCTAATCTAGCAATCTTGCTTTTGTAATTTAGGAGTAAAGGTTCTGTTTACATGTAAATATTTTTCAACCAAAGATCAGTTAACAATTACTTTTTCTCTTTTTCTTATCAGCAAATGGTCTGGGTATCCGAATCGTTGGAGGTAAAGAAATCCCTAATAGTAATGGAGACATTGGAGCGTATGTTGCCAAAGTCTTACCTGGCGGGGCAGCGGAACAAACCGGAAAAATCCTCGAAGGTAATATCTCTCAGAGTGATCGAGAGAAGTGTAAACAAACACATAATTCAGGCTCATTGATTAAATTATTATAATATTTTTATGAGTGATGCCAGATGGATTTTGCACAAGCTGCTACTCGATAGGCTGCTGGAACTGAGCTAGCAGAAGCTTAAGAAAGAAACTTTAAAAATAGGTCTTGATTTCATTTATCAGCCTCACACATGACTCACATTTAGCCAAGAATAAAAAACGCAAGGGATATTATTACAGATTTCAAATTGTAAATGTAGGTCTGGTACAGTTTAATAAGTCGGTTCCCAAAGGTATAGGTTTTTAAACTTTTGTGTTTTGTGGATATTAAAGGTATTAGATCTTGTTGTGGAAAACATCTTTAAGAAAACTGGGAACCTACACAGACATTTTCAACAGTAAAACAAATTCTAGCTTTTTCTAAAATAGCTTAGCTTCCTTTGGTAAACAATACGATTAGCACAAGAAATTTAGTTTGCTTTTTATGACTGAAGAAAATAGTCTTATCAGAAATTACTCATTCTTTCACTTATTCCAGCCTTGTTTTGTCAGTGACTTGTATAATATTTTTGAATCCTGATAAATGAGTGGTGTATGATGGCTGGTGAGTTCAGAGTCGACATCTGTGGTGTTGTGTTAGCTGTGAGGACATGTGTCACCAACACGGCTGCTGAGTACTCAGAGTGTGCCTTCGATTGTTGAGGCTCATGTTTTTTGTAGAATCACAGATTAAATTGTTAAAACAACCAAATGTACCCTGTTCCCCACGCGTCTAGTTCCAGAGTATCACCGCAAACAGAGGAACCTCCTCATGAGCTGCTTCAGACCGTGTAAGTCCTGCCACTGAGCAGGGTGTGCCTCTGGGTTGCTGTGTTGGTGTGGAGTTTATCTTTCCTATTTGAATTAAACATGTTCCAGTTGTTTGTAACCACCTCTGCTCCATCAGCACAAAGAGAAATAGGTCAGAGTTTGTTTCGCTCCTCAGTGATGTGTATAATATTTCTTGGGTTTGCTTTCTGACATTTATGGCTAATATGCCCTAAACTGAACTTCATCTAACTTGTAAAGTGCTCTGGCATTCACTTTTATCAATGCTTGTTTTTAGGAATGCAAGTCTTGGAGTGGAATGGGGTGCTCCTGACCGGAAAAACCTATGAAGAGGTGCAGGGTCTTGTTGGGCAGCCATGTAATGAGGCTGAAGTGTATGTCAGACTGTGAGTTTTCTACCGTTATCTTATCTTATCTGAAAATCAGATATACATTAAATGCTACTTGAAATTATATATATGTTTGTTTGTTTTTTTGTTTTTTTACTTTGCAGTGATCTTAATATGCTGGCTGAGTCTGAGGCTTCTCAGAACCTGGACTTTCAGGAGCACAGTAAAAGTAGGTTCAAACTTAGCTGCTTGTACTTAACCTTCATCTCTTTCTGTATTCTCAAGGCTTTTTCTTTAGCTTTTTTTTTTTTTTTTTTTTTGCAAATGGTTTCATTTTTACCTTTTAAATATATATCTGGTCCAATGGCCCAGCAGGTGTTGTTTCTCTTCTGTGAAATTGGTTCGACCCTGCTCTGTACATGTGCTGTCAATGACTGTTCATTAAATGTCTGTGACGTGTGTGACTCTTGTCAGGCGATCGACCTCCCAGGTCTCCAGGCGTTGACCCTAAGCAGCTGGCAGCTGAGCTACAGAAGGTGTCCCAGCAGCAGGCCCCCTCTGTGTTACCGACCACCACATCAGCCACATCCTCTCCGGCTCAGCCAGGATCACCATCTGTTGGCAAGAAACGTCACAGCAGCAAGGCGAGTCCCGCTGCATTTATCTGATTGTTGACAATGCATATTTGTTTACTTTGCTAGACAATCTTGTTTTATATTGACAGCTATTGTTTTGGGTATAACAGTTCATTAAATTGGATTAAATAAAAGACAATAAAAGACAGAGTGTACAGATGTCTATAACATCATTTACCAGCCCCCTTCACTAAAGCCATTCATCAGTGAAACCGTGCCTGTAGCTTAATGTTTTCATCTTTTACAGATAACTGAGGGAGCAAAGACTCATAGCCATCCCATCTCTGGAGAGATACAGGTCTGTCATGGGAAAAACACAGTTTTCTTGGAGAAATTTACTATAAAACAAAGTTCAGTTATATTTGCTATTACAAAGCAGAGAAAAAAACATATCACCTGTGTAACTCTATAATGATTTTAGGAAACATGATAGCTACTACATTTATTAGTTAACTCCTCCAAGTGAAATGATTCTGTTTATGTGTCTTGTTTTAGCTTCAAATCCACTATGACAAGCAGCTCGGAAACCTGATCGTTCATGTCCTGCAGGCCAGAAACCTTGCCCCACGGGACAACGAAGGCTACTCTGACCCATTTGTTAAAGTGTATCTTCTTCCAGGGAGAGGGTGAGTCAAGGGGATGGAAACTTCACACAATAAGAATTCACAAAATAAGATTTAGTTGGTTTTTGTATTTTCTTCTATTCCTAAACATTATGGTAATAAACTTGCTAAGATACAGTGTTTACTTTGCACAAAAAAATCATAGCAAGTAACTGATTTAGTTCTATCATGTCATTATTTTGTTCAGCATTTGGATGTCCTTGGTTTTCCCTTCCACAAAAACACTTTACTTTCTGTATTTTTTACTAGTTTAAACTACGGTAGCGCATTTGAATTTCCTAACACTACTACATGAACAACAAGCACTTTATGTAAATGCATTATAGTTGCAAAAGGTGTGAGTGCAACCAAATCAATAGTGCTTATTTTTACCAGTAATATGATCATACTCATATACTATATATACACACACTCTCTATTCACATATACTGTATTCAGCTTAGTGCACTCTATTGTAATTGACTCTCCTGTATTGTCTCTAATGCAGTATATTGCCCCTTACATTTCTTTAATTGTTCTCATAAAAATATACGACATAATCTTTTATTGTGAGTTATTTACATGTATGGTTTTGGAAGCATGCATGTTCACCAACGCTACATGTCACTCTCACAGCCTTTTTTCAGTTTTATCACAAATCCATTGGCAACACCGTAAGAATACAATCTGATATAAATGGTCTATCTATCTTTAGCAAAATATATATGTTTTGTTCGGTCTTTTGACTGATCATACCATAAATGCCATTATCTATTTTCATCCATTTACCAGTCCACTACAGTAGCATAATGAAAACTCTTCACACACTGGACACACTGTGAGCGGTGACTTCATGACTGTCCACAAACACAAGTTCTCACTACTATTCCCCTCTAAAACTACACGACATGTCCAAAATCCTCTTCTGAGACACACACACCGTCCACAGTCCTCGGGCACTCGTTTGACCCTCCCCCCCTCCCCACCCCCACTCCCTCTGACTATTGTTTTTGTATGTTGTTCTCTATATTTAATGCATGCTGGATCCCCTCAGTCAGGTCATGGTTGTCCAGAATGCCAGGTATGTGATTTGCCCACTTTGATTACTATACTTTGATCCATTGGTTCTGTTAAAATGCAGTTGTCTCTTCTTGGATGTCAGTTTTTTTAAAGGTAAAAAAAAAAAGTTACTAACCTTGACCAAAACACAATGCCTTCTGTAACTTCTAATTGAATTGTTTTTGACGAGAATTCCCAGATTTTACTTACTGACCATTTGTTTCCCTCAGTAGTGTTTTGTTGTACCTGACCCCAACCTTTTCTATTCATTTCTAATGTCGCAAAAAAACTACTCTGCCCTCAAACCAATATTGATACAGTCACACATAACCCTGCAACCTTCAGTCCTATAACAATCCCACATACTGCAAAAACATCCATTTGACCAGCTACTTGAATGCAGTCAAGCTGTGTAACGCAGTACGTATCTTTTAGCATGTAGAAACTGATTGGAACATCAACGAAATGGACTTTTTTGCAGCACGCCCTGACATTGTAACCCGCTGCCCATGCACATAGGCCCGTACATTGTTGCTGTCACATTGTGCACCCCTCCAAACAATGTGCGTCAACATCATTCACCTCCCTCTGCTCTCACCTTTTTGTAACACTGTGCACTAAATACTGTTCTCACCTCATTGTGATGGTCTGGTAAACTGCATGGGTTGCGTCGGTGAGCGACCGCTGTTACAGTGCGTTATGATGTGTTCCCTCAGCGCTGAGAACAAGAGGCGGTCCAAACCTGCAGGCAAGAGTCTCAATCCTGAGTGGAACCAGACTGTGATCTACAAGAACATCCATCTGGAACAGGTAACACTCACAAATATATAACTCACTGGCCATTTTTATCATCATATAGTTTTATTGTCTTTTAAGCATAAACATTGACCCACATTTCCATTAATTCTTGCACTCCAAAGTAAAATTCTTAGTTACAAAGTAGAAAATGCCAGTTCAAAAGGAAAAAGCAAAGGATAAATGTCCATTGTTAGTTGATTACTACACTGTTCAGTATAGAGGCTGTATAGAGAGGTTGGTAACGCGGGAATAAAGGGTCGTCACTGGCCATTTTAATGTAATGTAATATTATGGAGTCAATAAAGGGTCAGCTGTAATGTAAACGTAAAAGAGGTATCGTAAACGTAAGTTGTAAGTATCGTAAACATAAATCTAAAACTGTAAACGTAGCTTTAAAGTTGTAACCAAAAAACATGATCACAAACTAAAGAAATGGATTGTGAACGTAAAACTTCACAAGTTACGATTACAACTCACAAGCTACAGTTACAATACATTTATTTCTGACTCTGTTTTTAATGGGGGTGGGCTCAATGCCCATTGGCTCGAGAGACAGGAATTTGTCATCATTATACAACACCGGCCCAAAACAACCCGCCCCCTCTCAGTAAACAGAAGCCGAAGTCGCACGGTTCCAAGTCACCACAATGGGAGACAATCATTCATCTTCACATGTGTATTATATTATTTACACATTTTTCATCAGAGAGAGAGATCTGTTTGATTTGATTCATTAATTAATAGCGATAAACATTTAATAACGCCACCTGCAGTTTTGTGAACTTGCACGTCGAGAGGGGGTGGGTTGTTTTGTATAATGATGACAACTTCCTGTCTGTCCAGCCAATCGGCATTGAGCCCACCCCCATTAAAAACAGGGTCAGAAATAAATTTATTGTAACTGTAGCTTGTGAGTCGTAATCGTAACTTGTGAAGTGATAAATGAAAAGAACCAGCGTAAACATAAGTTTTACGTTCACAATCCGTTTCTTTTTGTTCATGATCATGTTTTTTGTTTACGATTTTAGAGCTACATTTACAGTTTTAGATTTATGTTTACGATACTTATAGCTTACGTTTACAATACCTCTTTTACCTTTATGTTACAGCTGACTCTTTATTGTCTCCATATAATATATGTATGTTAAAAGTTGAGAACTCTTTTTTTTGTGGATTCACACACAAAAAGCTCAAGTAAAGCTCAGTAATCTCAACACTATGCCATTGTAGTGACAGCTCTGAAGCTACAGAACAATGGATCAAGGCTAAATGTGGGGACGATTTGAGCAACAATAAACAATTTAGTTTCTTTTGTTGTGAATCTAGCATTTTTTTATGGTTTGGATTGTGCTTCTTTCACCCAATTCAAAATGTTTTATATCTAACCATGCTGCAGCTGAAAAAGAAGACCCTGGAGGTCAGTGTGTGGGACTATGACAAGTGCTCCTCGAATGATTTCCTAGGAGAGGTAAAACATGACTTTTATTAATCTCCACACACACCTTTATAGATAATGCGTCAGAAATCTTTTCTCTTCCCCAGGTCCTTATAGACTTGTCCAACACCGCCCAGCTGGACAACGTGCCCCGATGGCTGCCTCTGAAAGAGCAGAGCGAAGGCGACCACCACCGGCGATCCCACTCAGGACAGAGCCGACACAGCTCCAAAACCTCATCGCAGCATTCCTCACCAAAAACGGGTTCGTCCCACGATAATCAAGATTCACCCAAATCATCTGTCACCAAGAGCCGCAGTCATGGCATCTTTCCAGATCCAGCAAAGGGTAGGAAAGGATGAACTCCCCTCTCCTTCTTGATCTATCACTGTCGCCACTGAAATCCCTGTTTTACACTTTTCTGTTGAACCCTCTAACTGTGCTCTTGTTGTTCTTAATTATTATTTGGCTGTTAACTGATTTGATCAGTGCCGCTACATCTGTCCAGTAGTTTTTCACTGTACAGCTTTCTCTCTGCTACTGCGCTCATTCTTACACATCTATTACAGCCCAGGCTTCATGCTTTTGCTTTCCCATGATCTGTGTTCTTGGTTGCCATAATAATGTCATTAAGGTCAGAGGCCTAGCTCTACCCTCTAATTTTACAACAGAGGACCGTGGAAGGCATTAAATTCTCATATAAACGTAGGAAAAAAAATCACATTGTGCTAAAAAAAAAAAAGACAGATAATAGTAGTTACCATGACTAAATAGAATATCTTACTAACTGCATAGTATAGGTGCAGCACTAAAGTAAAACTAAACTAAAAGGTAGATATATAATAATTTGGTGAATCTGGTTGTTTTAGATATGCAGGTGCCCACTATTGAGAAATCTCACAGTAGCCCTGGCACAGCGAAGCCTTCCCAGTCCGAGGGCCAGAGCCAAAGTCACGGACACAGCCAACACTCTCGCTCACGCGGTGCTTCTCACTCCACCAAAAGCAGCGCGCGGCACCATCAGGACAGCGGCAGTGGAAGTGGCAGAGGCGTAGCGGTAGCCACAGGCGATGCCGCGCAGCAGTCACAGCAGCAGCCGCCGCAACGCCTCCAACCAAGTAAACCAAGACGCAAATAAAGCCCACGCAGCATGGCTTCCTCACATTCATCTGTTCAGCCTTCTGTTCACTTATTTATTTTCGGTTTCTTTGGTTTCCTTTTGGATTCTTGGTTCCCCTCACCACAACACTCCCCCCGGTGCTCCTCTTGTTTTCACAGTGTGCCCACCTCTCGCGCTTCTCTTCTGTAAATAATACTAAAGACTGAGGCCTTGTACTCACTTGTACTGTGGCACAATTTCCCTTAATGACAAGAAAAAATCTACAAACAACTTTATAAAAGAGTTACACAAAAATATAATTAAGTTTGAAGCTATATGTAAAATAACTTTAATGTTATCTCAGCAATTTTGACCAAATTTGTTTGTTATTACTGTATAGTTGTTATTATATTATACATTGTTATAAAAGAACAACAAGACATTGTCTAAACTTGGCTTAAAATCTCTTATAATTAGTTAATGTATTTTTTTACCTAATAAAATAAATAGTGGAAATATTCACCAATAAATAATTAAATAATAATAACAGAAGAAAGCTGGACCCCAACCTCTTCCAAGGATAATATCCACCACTGTTGATATTTCTATTCACTTTTTTTAAAATGTTTGTTCTAATTTACTTTTATTAACAAATAACAACCAGCCGTCCCCTGCAGTGGGACTGCGGTGCATGCAGTTGGCTACTTCCCTCCATTTTTTGTTTTGATCAACTACTGGACACAATGCACCTCAGTACATCGTGCACAGCCTGCCTCACAGAGACATGCAGGAGGCACAAACGTGCACTACTCACTGTGGCTGCATGACATGTGATAAGCAAGTTGGTTACCATGGTGAAGAGACAGTTTTCCACTCTCTGAATCTCCATCTTGCTCCTCCCTCCCACCATCTTGAACTTGGATCCCTGACCTTTGTTACCTGGTGTTGACCCCCTCATGTCTGACCTGCGCCTACACAAACAAACGGAGCCAGGCCACAGAGGCCGTTTCTCTCTGAGGCACCAGAGACACAGCGTTGTGGGTGTGCTCACCATTCAGAGAGGTCAGTGCGACTGGCTGCCCGCCCTGCCGCCGGCCGCGTCGGACAAGAGAAGCGCCTCAGACGGCAGACATCTGACCCTCAGGAAAGCCTTGTCAGAAGAGAGGCCCCAGAGCATCGGAGGTGAGAGAGAGTCATGTGACTGAGGCACAGATGGAGCAAGGAAAGATTGTGAGAGAAATGCTATGCTACTAATGCACACCTGCAAAAAGAGTGAGATACATCTTAGGAGTTTATTAAAAAGACACATAATAGGAG
The DNA here is from genome assembly GCA_020698575.1 of Bostrychus sinensis. NCBI lineage: Eukaryota > Metazoa > Chordata > Actinopteri > Gobiiformes > Eleotridae > Bostrychus > Bostrychus sinensis. The sequence continues at coordinate 5,807,545 of CM036239.1, forward strand.
AAAGTTTTATTTAACTACATCACTAGAGATTCATGCTGTGATACACACTCTCTGAAAGGCCACAACACTGTTCACTAAAACCAGTAAATGAATGTCAGACTGTGGTGTAATTCATTTCAAGTGAACACGTCTGCTGTATCATTGCTCTCTCACTGGTTCAGAAAGCTAAAGCTCCTTTCACCAGAGAGCATTGGCAACCTGTCAGTGGCATTGTGTTGTGTTGCTGAAGGGAGATGTGTTTATTATGATCATGTTCTGAGCCACATTCACACATTTCACCTCATTCATACTCTTTCATATTGTATAAACAGCTGTGAGAGAGATAAAAACAATATATACCAGATATAAACATAAACATGCAAATATGACCTTTAACATGCTAATCTAATATAATGTAAACTAAACCTAAACTAAGGCGATGTTAACATTAGATTACATTGTGGTTAATGATCCATATAGTTGACTAACAAATGTTAGAATGAGTAAGGTGCCTCTTGTTTGCTCTGACATCTGCATAAACATACTGTACAGGCGTAATGTCTGTGGAATTAATGTTATTTCATGTCCGTGCTTTAGATGTGAGTTACAGCATCACTGCCTTGTCTTTGTCTCAGATTAAGACATCGTATGCTTCTTGCTGGTCCTCACTGTTTGTGATTCATTACATTTTCTTGTGTACATTAAATACAGTTCTTTTTTGGGTGACTGTGATTTAGGAAACCTTAATATGATCATAATTCCTGATAAATAGGAATGTGTAGTTTTTGGCCCAGCAGCTGCGCAGTACTTCATTTGTGCTGTTGTTATGCTGTTGTGGTGTTTGTGCAGCTCGCTCAGGCTACAGATCTGGTGAAACCCCGGTCACAGCGGCCTCACTGGACAGCGGTCTCAGTGGGAGCGTCTACAGCCTTTTGGACGAAGAAGCAGAAGCCAATGAGGTGGACAGTGCCATCTTCCAAGTGCCCAGATTGTGAGAAAATAACTTTACAGCGTCACACTATCACTGTAACATGTACATTTAAGTATTTATTGTGTACTTTACTTTTAATCTTTTTCTAGTGGAAAGATCCCGAATGGCACAGATGTGTCAAAATCATCAATGGGGCACAATGATGGTGAAGGTAAGGTATTTGGGGTTTTAAAAATTGAAGAATACATTAGATCAGCTCTTTTTCTAAACCTGTGAATGACGACAAATTAATGCAAAAAAGGGCAAAACTAACAAAATATTTTTATAGAAACAGAAATGTTATACAATTAGAAAGAAAATAAGAAACAAGCAAGAACAGTATCAGCTCTGTGTTATTCAAAAAGGAGTGGGAAGAAATCAAGACTTATTAAATCTCACTCCTTCTCCAAGGATCAATATTTACCTATTAACCTGCTTCCTTCAAGTTAATTTAATTATTAAATTGAGTCAAACCACCACTTGTAATAATAATAATAATGATAATGATAATGATAATGATAATGATAATGATAATGATAATAATAATAATAATATTGTGTAGTTATTGCCACAGATCTCTGTGCAATGTTTGAAATATGGTGAGACTATTACTGAAATGCTTCTTGATGAGATGAATACTTCAATTCCCACTTAATTAATCTCATAATTCCCACAGTTATTGTCCTTATCTTCTGTCACACACATTTCATTGATTGCTGTACTCAGGTCTTTTTGACCCAGCTTCCAAAAATGCAATTTCTATTCAGTTGCTAAGGCAACGAGAGACCAGACACAGCTGACCATATCACTGCTTTGATTTCTTCCAGGACATTGTTGATTACTCACTGTGATAATGCTTAGGGTCCACTAGGTGGCAGAAGTCATAATCACAACACAGTGTTTGCATGAACTGTGCCTACATCCATGGTATTAGTGGGAGAGTATATTAGTGTGTGCATGTTTTAATGATTAGTGGGAGAGTATATTAGTGTGTGCATGTTTTAATGATTAGCGGGAGAGTATATTAGTGTGTGCATGTTTTAATGATTAGCGGGAGAGTATATTAGTGTGTGCATGTTTTAATGATTAGCGGGAGAGTATATTAGTGTGTGTATGTTTTAATGATTAGTGGGAGAGTATATTAGTGTGTGCATGTTTTAATGATTAGTGGGAGAGTATATTAGTGTGTGCATGTTTTAATGATTAGTGGGAGAGTATATTAGTGTGTGCATGTTTTAATGATTAGCGGGAGAGTATATTAGTGTGTGCATGTTTTAATGATTAGCGGGAGAGTATATTAGTGTGTGCATGTTTTAATGATTAGCGGGAGAGTATATTAGTGTGTGTATGTTTTAATGATTAGTGGGAGAGTATATTAGTGTGTGCATGTTTTAATGATTAGTGGGAGAGTATATTAGTGTGTGCATGTTTTAATGATTAGTGGGAGAGTATATTAGTGTGTGTATGTTTTAATGATTAGCGGGAGAGTATATTAGTGTGTGCATGTTTTAATGATTAGTAGGAGAGTATATTAGTGTGTGCATGTTTTAATGATTAGTGGGAGAGTATAATAGTGTGTGTATGTTTTAATGATTAGCGGGAGAGTATATTAGTGTGTGCATATTTTAATGATTAGCGGGAGAGTATATTAGTGTGTGCATGTTTTAATGATTAGTAGGAGAGTATATTAGTGTGTGCATGTTTTAATGATTAGTGGGAGAGTATAATAGTGTGTGTATGTTTTAATGATTAGCGGGAGAGTATATTAGTGTGTGCATGTTTTAATGATTAGTGGGAGAGTATATTAGTGTGTGCATGTTTTAATGATTAGTAGGAGAGTATATTAGTGTGTGCATATTTTAATGATTAGCAGGAGAGTATATTAGTGTGTGCATGTTTTAATGATTAGTGGGAGAGTATATTAGTGTTTGCATGTTTTAATGATTAGCGGGAGAGTATATTAGTGTGTGCATGTTTTAATGATTAGTGGGAGAGTATATTAGTGTGTGCATGTTTTAATGATTAGCAGGAGAGTATATTAGTGTTTGCATGTTTTAATGATTAGCGGGAGAGTATATTAGTGTGTGCATGTTTTAATGATTAGCGGGAGAGTAAATTAGTGTGTGCATGTTTTAATGATTAGTGGGAGAGTATATTAGTGTGTGCATGTTTTAATGATTAGTGGGAGAGTATATTAGTGTGTGCATGTTTTAATGATTAGCAGGAGAGTACATTAGTGTGTGCATGTTTTAATGATTAGCGGGAGAGTATATTAGTGTGTGCATGTTTTAATGATTAGTGGGAGAGTATATTAGTGTGTGCATGTTTTAATGATTAGTGGGAGAGTATATTAGTGTGTGCATGTTTTAATGATTAGCGGGAGAGTATATTAGTGTGTGTATGTTTTAATGATTAGTGGGAGAGTATATTAGTGTGTGCATGTTTTAATGATTAGCGGGAGAGTATATTAGTGTGTGTATGTTTTAATGATTAGTGGGAGAGTATATTAGTGTGTGCATGTTTTAATGATTAGTGGGAGAGTATATTAGTGTGTGCATGTTTTAATGATTAGCAGGAGAGTATATTAGTGTGTGCATGTTTTAATGATTAGTGGGAGAGTATATTAGTGTTTGCATGTTTTAATGATTAGTGGGAGAGTATATTAGTGTTTGCATGTTTTAATGATTAGCAGGAGAGTATATTAGTGTGTGCATGTTTTAATGATTAGCGGGAGAGCATATTAGTGTGTGTATGTTTTAATGATTAGTGGGAGAGCATATTAGTGTGTGTATGTTTTAATGATTAGTGGGAGAGTAAATTAGTGTGTGCATGTTTTAATGATTAGTGGGAGAGTATATTAGTGTGTGTATGTTTTAATAATTAGTGGGAGAGTATATTAGTGTGTGCATGTTTTAATGATTAGCAGGAGAGTATATTAGTGTTTGCATGTTTTAATGATTAGCGGGAGAGTATATTAGTGTGTGCATGTTTTAATGATTAGCGGGAGAGTAAATTAGTGTGTGCATGTTTTAATGATTAGTGGGAGAGTATATTAGTGTGTGTATGTTTTAATAATTAGTGGGAGAGTATATTAGTGTGTGCATGTTTTAATGATTAGTGGGAGAGTATATTAGTGTGTGTATGTTTTAATGATTAGTGGGAGAGTATATTAGTGTGTGTATGTTTTAATGATTAGTGGGAGAGTAAATTAGTGTGTGCATGTTTTAATGATTAGTGGGAGAGTATATTAGTGTGTGTATGTTTTAATAATTAGTGGGAGAGTATATTAGTGTGTGCATGTTTTAATGATTAGTGGGAGAGTATATTAGTGTGTGCATGTTTTAATGATTAGCAGGAGAGTATATTAGTGTGTGCATGTTTTAATGATTAGCAGGAGAGTATATTAGTGTGTGCATGTTTTAATGTGTGCAGGTAAATCCCATGTGATGGGAGAAATAAAGATTGCTCTGAAGAAGGAGGTGAAAACAGAGGGTGACCACCTCGTTCTTGAGATTCTTCAGTGTCGCAATATCACCTATAAGTTCAAAACTCCAGACCACTTGCCAGGTAATACCTACCTCTGTAAGGGTTACAATATAACCACTTACTTTTCTATTTTCTCAATACAGTCATATGTAAAAGTCTGGGCACCCGTCTGAGGTTGAATAAAAATTGACTCTGTCTTCATGAAAAAAGAGCACAGAGGTATGTTATTAATTTTCTAGTGACATCTGAGTTCTAGGGAGTTTTCCTAACAACAGTTTTTAGTGTAGCAGTGTATGAAATTAAATGAAATATGAAAAAAATGCATGTGCAAATGTTTGGGCACCCTTATAAGTTGCTGTAACTTCTCAAAATGGATTACTTGCAACACAGAACTTGTTAGATCAGTTAGTTAAGCCTTGAACTTCATAGACAGGTGCATTCAATAATGAGAAAAGATATTTAAGTTGGTAATCAGGAAATGGAAGGGACACAGGCAAAGCTGATGTGGCAGGCCAAGAAAAATACCAGAGACATAGGCAAGGAATGGTGAGAATGGTTAAAGAAAACCAACAGATCACCTCCAAAGACCTACAAGATCATCCTGCTGCAGATGTTTCTGTAAATGGGTCAACAATTCAGCGCACTTTGCACGAAGAACAGCTGTACGGTGTTACATGAATGTTGCATGCATTCAAATTAGCAAACCTATAGGCGTGCCCAAATATTTTTTTCATATTTAATTTAATTTCATCCACCTAAATACTGCTACACTAAAAACTGTTGTTAGGAAAACTCCCTAGAACTCAGATGTCACTAGAAAATTAATGACATACCTCTATGCAACCTCAGTGGGGTGCCCAAACCTTTACGTAAAAGTCTAGTGTAGTCTTTTTGCTGTCTACTATTTACCTTTTTAGCAGTTATTGTGATGCATCAAAGCGTGACAGTGAATAGTGGCTTGTGTATGCATTCACAGACCTTTATGTGAAGCTGTATGTGGTGAACATTGCCACTCAGAAAAGGATCATCAAGAAGAAGACCCGAGTGTGTCGCCACGACCGAGAGCCATCTTTTAACGAAACGTTCCGCTTCTGCATGAACCCCACTGGCCACGCTTTACAGGTTTAGAATTTATGATGACCTTTATGTTCCTGTAAAAATAAATCTTATTCACGCATACGTACGTACTGATGTTACTTTTCCAACAGCTGTTTCTGGTTTCTAACGGAGGCAAGTTTGTGAAGAAGACTCTCATCGGTGAGGCCTATGTGTGGCTGGACAAGGTTGATCTACGCAAGCGAGTGGTGAGCTGGCACAAGTTGCACACTAGTACTGCCCAAATCCACTCGTAGAAGAAGAAAACGGAAGAACACGCAAGCGGAAACTCCACGGTTCAACGATCGTTTATAAATCTGCTTCGGGCTGAACTCTGAACTCTGGGCGGAGCGTAACTACGGACGAGAAAAGGGGGCTGGCGTGCGTAATATTTTCTAGTACAGAATGTTTACATGTTTACAGAATGCGCAGTGTAGTGTAGCCAGGGTCAAAGGTCAAGAGTATAATCAACCAGGTATTTCACACTTTAACAAAGACTCATAGAGCGTACATACACTTACAGTCACACTAACAACCGCAGCATTCATTCACACTGAAGATAACACTAAAGTTTACTAGAAACAGGGAATAATTGACATAATTGTAGAACTTACCTAGCTGCTTTCGTTATTCAGTTATTTTAAAGGCGCTATCAACACTATATCCCATTGATTTACTATGATCCGCAGAGTTTATTGATTTACAAAGCATTTCGAAATAAATGAATTTTTAATGACTCCTCTATGGAGTTCTCTTATTTATTTTTATATTACAATATTAGCAGGAACTTTATTTGTTGTGTCCTTGGGAAGCATAGTCTATTTTGTACCACAAGAACTAGCATTCCACTTCCAGAGTAAAACAATGTCCTAAGCATGCAACATCTCACTTTGGGATCCATCTGTTTCTCTCTGAATTTAGGTTGATGAAATAATTCAATATTATTATTGGATCAAGTGTAATATTCATATTACCGTGTATATGAAACTGGATATTATCTATTGGTGAGTATTTGGTGTGCAGTGCCACATGTTCTGCACTAGACCTCAAAGGTTCACTCTGTATATAGTGAATAAAATGTTAACGCTGGAAATTTTAATATATGGATAGATATATAGTAAATATATAGATAGAGCTATCTTTATCACAGACAATCTAGTGCTGATGATTGTGATAGAGCTTTTATTTAGCCTACCCACAATGCCCCTTCAAATGTGAGACCTTTGTTAGACATTTGAGATTTATATCTTGTGTTTTTGTCATGAGATCCAAGCACACGACTTATCTTATATTAGACTGCTTTTGTAGTTTTTTGCACTTTTTGCTTTGAATGTAAAGCTGACATGGCCACCCTGCTTTAAACCACATATAGTCAGAGATGTCTTTAGGTGCATTTTTTTATCTGGGGCGGTACGGCACAGATCAGGTCAGGTTAATAACAGCTTTTTCCGGTTTAACGTAATACGTCTCTCGCTTCGTGAATCAAAACATTGCATTTATACTTTAAATTGCTTTAAAACACTAGCTGTCATTATACAGGGTGTCCATAAAGTCTCTTTGCCATAAAAAAATATATTACAAAACAGACAATTATGTGGAAATGATTACAAAATGAGGAGTAGATATTGAAGTTTTTTGCCTCATTAATCCACCTCTGTATGGGCAGCATTAGTTGCCAGGTCCTGGATTTGTTGCCATGTTGGCTGTAGCAGAGCCTCACAGCACACGTTCACCTTTGGACTCTCGGTGAAGTTCCCGAGTCACATGGGGCTGTTCTGATCCCAGATTCTCACATTCTGTGTTCAGTTTCCCTCAAACTCATCACTAAAACAAACTCGGGTGAGGAACGTTTCATCTTCAGAAACTGGTTCCAGTGTTAGCTGCAAACTCTTCTGGTCTTGGTTTATCGTTTGGCTCGAGTGCAGGCTGTAAGAGTTGACCTTTGTGCACTGTTGAAGGTGGAGCTGTAACTGTCTGCAGCAGCACATATGTGATTAAAAACTTTGAGTACACTGTAAAAAAAAAATCTGTAAATTTGACGGTAAAAAATTGGCAGCTGTGGTTGCCAGAATTCTACCGTAAAAACTACAAGAGGCCTGTATTTCATTTTACAGTATAATTTTATTACAAATGTTGTTTTTACAGTTTTTGACTTGAGTTTTTATTATTATTTACTGCAAAATAAAGTTATCTTTCAAAAAAATAGGTTAATGTATATTTTAGTTTGTGACTTACATTTTAATCAACATTTACTGTAAAATTTAAAGTTATTATCTTTTGAAAAGGTGTTAAACTGTAATAAACACAGGACTCGATTTTTTTAACAGTGCTATACTGTATACATTACAAAAAAGAAAACTAAAAAGTACAATTTTGCCTTATTTTTAATATTACAGTTAATTAACGTAACCAAAACAGTATTTTACCAATATATCAACTACAGTCTTTTACTGTTGAGATTTTACAGATTTTTACCATGAAATTTACAGATATTTTTTTTACAGTGTACATACAGCAAATCTGATTAAGATATCTGCATCATTTGCCTTTGTAATATATTCTTTTAATTGTAAGGAGACTTTATGAACACCTGTATGATCAGTTGTGAAGTTAAAATGAGCGTAGAGAAGTCAATTTGATGCACAGAAAGCCAGGCAATATCTTCATGCTTTAAAAGTATGCTCCTAACATTAGTCATTTATTACTAAAACATTTGTTGCCTTGTGTGACCGCAGTGTTTACGTAACAGACGTCAGACCCTCCGTAATGGAAAACACAAGCAGGTTTTGGGGCGACCCAAACTGTCCCGTACCGTCAGGTCCAGTGGAAATGAGCCTTTTGGGTCCAGGGTGAGGAAGTAGAGAGGCTAAAGCAAAACCAATGTCAGAAGATATTGGTTTTAAAAATAAAAAGCCAGGTTATGTAATGAAACCGAATCAGTGGCAGTAAGATATTTATGTTTTATGTTCTTCATACTCATTATGTCCTAATCTTAACATTTCCTCTAACATTTCTGTGTGCACATACTGTGTTTAAGTCGCTCTGGAGTAAAGTGGTGGCTTCATTATGTGCACACAGAATTTAAATATCTGAGTGACTTCTATGCAACAACGACAAGGAGAGAGAGAAATGCATTATTAGTCATATTGTGGTACTTTTTGCACTATAATTTTATGTTTCTGTTGCTGTATTTATTATATTCAATGTGTTATTTTTTGTATTTATGTTTTATTATGTTTATATAATTTATTAATTTACAGTACAAACAGCTTTAGATATAAAGTGAGAAATGTTTTTTATATTCCTGGTGATGTTTGTTTACAATATTTAGAGGGGCCTGAAAACTCAGAATCAATTCCATTTTCTTTTACGAACAAATATACTCGCAAAAACAGGCAGAAATGTACTAATACTTATTGTGCACTTATCATTTGGATAGTTTCATTGTTCGGTATATCCACAAGAATTGTATAAAAGGGTAAACCTCTGCCTGAAATGCTTTTGGTCCTACTTGTTACTTTTGTACTCACGTGTTTGTACGTAAAGCATCTTCATACCAAGTCCGTGCATGTCATTGGCTCGTGTATAATTTACTTTCAGTGTCGGTCTCTAACAATATTTCTTTTAGTTTTTACATTTCTTGTGACACTAAAGACAAAAATAACACACGTTTACTCACACACAACTGTCAGCTCTCTATTTCCAAGCTTGTAAATACATGTTTTATACTCCGGTTTGTGCGCAATATAGGTTCTTTGGCGGACAACAAGGTGAAATCGACTCGATAAAGAACAATGTACAGTTATGAGAATAAGAAATGAGCCGTTATATTATGTATTTATGGAGATTTGCCTAAACCCTTCACACTAAAACACATAGTCTAACTACACAGATCTTAACAACTAGCTGCAGGAGATTTAAATGTGCCCTCACTGGATGTTGCATGTTTCGTTGGTGGTTCATACTATTTTTGTGTCCAGGTAATATTAAAGAAAAAAAATTATACTGAAGTAGAAGGATATTGAACAAAAAGGTTGTAGAGGGAAATAATTATTATGATATTATATGATATATGCTGAGTGTACAAAGATTTGCTTGTAAAACCTGTTCTGGTTTTCCTCTTGTAAGTAAATTGAAAAACATCCACTGTCATGGTTTTGTGATTGTATACAGGAGGTATTGATAAATTATGCAAATTGTGCTGTAAAAATGGCTGTTGCCCCATGTGTCAATATTAAATATCAGTACAAACTAAGCTGTGTGTAGACTTTGATTTATGTTTCCAATAAACTTGATTTTTAAAGGTTATATATTTGCAGTTTTGCAGTGGTGGAATGTAACAGTAAAAGAGTAAAAGTACAATTTACATGCATCTGTCCTTTAACTGAGTCAATTTTCACAATGGGTACTTTTACTTCAGTACATTTTAGAGCAAGTATCTGTACTTTTTACTCCACTGCTTTTTTTAAAAATTGGTTTGAAGGAAAAGGTATTTTGAGTTTGGTTTAAAATCAGTGTGTTTTTGCTGCGTCCTGACACAGTACAGAAGTATAAAAAATGCAGTAAAAGCAGTACTCTTGAGAAAAACATCAAGTACATTTGAAAATAAGTACTTTTATACAAAAAAGAAAAGGTTCAAAGTGCTCAGGAAGTTTTTTATCAATGAGTTATTCTGTATTGAAGGTGCTCTTTGGTGTTTGGGAACAAAGAACCTGCAAAAAATAAAGAAAAAAAAAACAAAGCACTCTTCATACACCTGAAGTTTAAAAAGCCTTCATTTCATGTGGCTTTATGTTTTTAAAATCTTTAAAAACATAGAGTGCTGGTGCTTAAGAAGGTGTTTGTTGCTATGTTTTTAAAGATTTTAAAAACATAAAGCTGCATGAAATGAAGGCTTTTTAAACTTCAGGTGCATGAAGAGCGCTTTGTTTTTTTCTTTATTTTTTGTAAGTACTTTTATACTTAGACATTTGAGTACATTTTTGCTCTTTTATCTGTATGTTTACTTTAGTAATAAAAGTTAGTACTTCTTCCATGACTGCAATTTTGCAAGTTATAGTTCACATTTACTGAAATACTTTGTTTAAATGTTGTTAAATTTGTTGCTGAGAAATTGTGATTTGTACTCAGCTCTGGGGTTATTATGAGCAGAATAAAAGGCAGTCTTATGACAAAAATGCAAACTAATATGTTCTTTGGGATACATTATAAAATATCAAATTAAGTGACGTATATAAACACAGTTACATTAATTATGGTTACTAAGGTTATTAAGACATTTTTCCTGAAGTTGTCCCACTTTTTGTATGTTTAGAGGTGGTCATCCTACAAATTACATCCATATTAACCTGAGAGTAAGAGCCAATGTGTTGTTTTGTTGTTGTTTGTTTGTTTGTTTTTTTCTTCCAGCCAACAAATTTCTTTTTAAACATTTGAAAGTAGCACAGGGGCTGCTAGTTTTATTATTATCTATTGGATTCGCTTTATTCGTATTTACTTCTTAGTATGGTCCACAAGATGGCGACACTTCTTCTCTTAAGCTGGTGCGTTTTAAGCATGCATTTCTATAAGGGTCCGGGGCCCCCTGGTGGGCTGCGAAGGTACTGCAGGGAGGCCGCCAGAGTTTTAAAATTAATTACAATTAGGAACTTGTTTAAAAATATGACTTTGAGGCAATTTTTCAGGGTAGCTCCAGGTTTTGTTTTGTTAAATTTAAGACCTTTATAGGACTTTTCAAAGCCACTTAGAGTGAAATTTAATGCCAGCACTGTCAACATTGAATTTTACACTAAGGAGTTATCCGTACTACTCTCTGAAACTCAAGGGTTTTATTTTAAAAGTCTAATACAAATGAAAGAACTCCTGTCCTGCATTAAAAAAGCTATATGAAAAATTAACCATGCATTTCCATGATAACATTTCTTCAATAAATGTTTTGACAATTTTAAGACCTAGATTAACAAAATGTAATACCTACTCATAATATTTAATACTTTGAAGGCTTTCATTTTGACACAATCAAATTTAATACATTTTTAATGCTTTTTTGGAGCCCTGTTTTTTGCCAACAGCTGTGTTTTTGTAATGTTTTTATAGAAATCTTTGAAGAAAAACAAGACATAATATTTTAACTCTTATTGTTGGGGGTCTGCATGGGATTTTTTTGTTTTTTAAGGGGCCGTCTGACTTTAGGAAAGGCTGTTCTATACGTACATCCATGGGTTTATGTGAGCCTATAAATGAGGCTAACAACTGCTAAAAGTAAGAAGTAAGCTGCTCAATTTATGAGCACACAACAAACTACTGTAGCTACAATTTCATGTCCACTGTATCTTAAAATTAAAAATAAATATTTGAGACTATACATAGAAGCTTAGGCTATAAAATTACAGATATAAGCTGCAGTTGCATTTTAACATTTTGTATCATTTTAACATTTTGTATTCAATGCTAGGATGGAGCACTGTCCTTACAAGATAAAAATAAATTGGAAAAGGTTGTCAAAGTGGGTTTTAAGGTTTCAGGCAAACAAATGGACAGCATGTCTTTTTTAGCAAATAAATGTACACTGAATCTTGCCCAAAAGATAGAGAAATACCTGAGTGAGGAAAGGTATTAAGACTTTTTATTGATATTGTTACAGTGTGGTTTGTTTGGAAACTCTGACTCTGTGTAAGAAGTTTTAGTAGATTTTGTTTGTACATATTGCTGATTATGATCATGGATAAATTGTAAAAAAAAGGGGTAGAAATAAATAAGCTTATTGCTCCTTTTGAACATTAAATACTTTGTTTTTTTCTCTTTAAAAATATGAAATGTATATTTGTTATCTGTATACCTTAAATTAATGGCTCTAATTTTGGGGGATTTTTTTGTTAATGTATATTGTATTTATGTTCAATAAATTCATTCATTCATTCATTCAAGATAGTTACACAACATCCTGTGTGGTCTGATTATAAACTCCTTCCATCAGGGCGAAGGTAGGGGACGTCCCAGATGAAGACCAAGAGAGGCATTTGTCCCACGCTGTCTTCAGCTGCTCAACAAACTCAGTTAACTTTTCATATTTCATTTTTGTTGATTGTGGATGTCATGCGGCGCCTTTTGTACTGTTTTTATTTAATTTTATGAAGGCATACATGGTTTTATTGTCTCATGTGTTCTGTCTGTTGTATTGTGCTTTAATGCAATCTTTGTTCCCCTGTTTTTATGCAAGACAAATTCTCTCCGGGCAATAAAGGTTTCATTAAATCCACAGTTTACCACAGCTAACCGTCCGTAATCTGTGATATGTGAATAAGGTTTTTCAATTTACAGTTTTTTTCCCAGCCCAGTCATTTGGCACAGACCGTAACATACAGTATTATGTAATGTTAGACACGATGAACATAACTCTTCGTCTGCTGTGGCAGCTGTTGTGGTCGAAAAATAACCTGAGTGGACACCTGTTGCAGATGATGGCTGCTGTGTGAGGGTAAATAAAGAAATGAGTTTACAGAGCAACTGTATCTTCAGAACATGTGACGTGTTTTATGTTCAGAGGAATGAGTCACGATGAAAAAGTGTTGGAGAAAGTTTGATCTTTGTGTTTATTGGAACTAAATGGCCTAAATCTCACAGTAAATATCCTTTATAGACTCTTTTATGTGTTGAAATATGTTAAATCAAATATATTCCCTGTTAAAGCTACACTGTAAGAAAAAAGGCAATAGGATCCCTCAAAATCTAAAGTTTTCAGCGACTAATATTTTTTTATTCCTCTAATTTAACGTTCATATGTCTAATCTAATCTTTCAGTTTGAAGTTTTACTCACTATCATTATGTTTTTAACTCGTCTTACAGCCAACTTACTATCCATTGTTCAGTAAACGTATTATTATTATTGATAATAAAAACCTAATATGCAAAATTTAACAAAAGAATTGCATTACAGTCGTTGCGCAGTGAAATATTTCTTTTTAAATAAACAGCAGCAACAACAAATATTGAAACTGTGAATACATCTGTAATAGAAATGAATAATTCACATGCGACAAAAATGGCTGTAAGATGAGTTAAAAAAATATTGTTATTGAGTTTTTAGACATAAGAACGTCAAATTAGGAGAACAAAAAATCTTAGTTGTTGAAAACTTGAGACTTTGAGCTGGTCTCAAAACTCAAAAACCTTTTTTTTTTACAATGTATTTTGATCCAGTCTACTTCTTTCATTTTTAGTCCCTTGCTCCACTTCCAAAGATCTGTTTGTTGCACCTTCAAAGATGTGACCTGCATCCGAAAAGGATCCAAAAAACGCTGGTGTCATCCCGAGCCTGCGATGAGTGAGGGATCAAAACGAGGCCAGACGCACCAACTCTTCACAACTCGCTGGAATTTTATGCGGGATCTCCATACTACAGCTTTTAAATAAGGCTTTAAATCTGACAAACACGGGTCTGAATGTAAACGTAATGACTTAATTGGTAAAAGCAGCAATACATTTACACAGCTAACATCTGCAAACGTGTAAAGTCAAACCCAAACCCAAATTCTGAGTGGGAAAAAAGATTTGCAAGTTGAAAAATTAAGAGGACAGCTCTGAGTCTTCACGTCCAATCTTCTCCAATTCCCCCCGGAGCCAGCTTTCTGTCACTGGATGGCTGTTTCGCCCTATGGCCTTACTTCACTGGACCATAACTTCTCCTCCTGACAGAAGAGTTTGTGTAATAGTAATGTGATCAGTCAGTGCACAGAGGGGACTGAGGCTGCCCCTGTCCTGAGTGAGACATCATATCACGCACACTCGCCATCACTTTCCCCCCTCACAGAGTCAACAAGGCACAGCCAGGCCCACTGTCTGCAAGGAAGACACTACATGTTTATGGCAAAAATCTGTATATTTTTAGACGATCGTGCTAATGCCCCGCCGGCAAACAACAAGATAAGTGACAGATGATGAGAAAACCAATCAATCTTCAAATCAATATGAATAGAATAGATGTGGTATTCAGAAAAGGCACAGATACTCTCCTTCTACATACATCTGAATTCTGTCAGGTGATGTCCTTCCTCATGTTTCATCTTTTATTTCTTTTTTTTTATTTATTTACAGGTGCAGACATACCTACATGTAATACATAAAACATGAGACAAACAAAACAATATTATGACTTACAAGGAACAAACAACATATAACAGATGTATATAATAATATGAATATGAATATATATGCAGATATGAATATGTATTGATGTAAATAATAACAATAATACATAAAATATCATAAAAATAACAAATAAATAAATTATAAAAATAATCAAAAATAATAATAATTTCCTTATCTTCTATGTGAGTAAATAAATTCCATAAAGAGTTAATAATAATAATGATAATAATAATAATAATAATAATAATAATAATAATAATAATAATACTTAATAATAAAGTAAAAAATAAAAAATAAAATAAACAACAATAACAATAATAGTAATAATGAGGGAAAAAAAATGTAAATTAAATAAAATAAATTGGGCATTTGGCATCTGGCTATAGTCATCTTTTATTTCATGTAACTCTACTTTTAGTCAGGATTATAGTTGTGTTTGATGGAGCAATGTCCAATCTTGCCTGGGTATACACAGAGCAGAAGAGATACAAATTAAACTTTAAACTGGAAATCATTTGTTGCCAGGGCAACATGCTCGCCCAGAAGATTTAATAAACGAATTGCACTTGGCAGCAGTGGAGAAGGATATGTTGCCATATTTTTGCATGAAGGCAGTTTCTTGAATTTCTACAGTGAAAGCTCAGCAGTACATACCGATCTGTTTGTCTTGCAGTAAAAAGAATAAAGATATACAGTCATCTTGTTTGATTTGACATTTTTAAATCTTTGGCAGAAATACGTATAACTTACTGATTGTGATTTGATGCCATGATTAAAAAAATAACCAAACAAAGCCAGGAGGTTAGTAAAGAAATGTCTGGAGTCTGTATAAAATGTTTAACTGTGACCACTAATGAACATTAAGCTTTTAATTTTCTGTTTACTAAATATGTATCTTTGTTGTTTTGGTTGAGAGTGGTCACACATGTAAGCTGTGCACTGACTGAGAAAACAACAGCCTTGTGGCTTTTAGTGAGGAGTTGGTGTTGAGACAGCTAAAAGTTGCTAGGCAACGGCAGCAGGGCAATTCCCTGGACAGGTGGGAGGGGATGGATGACGGAGGCCACACCTGCTACACACACACACGCACGCACATACACACACACACACACACACACACACACACACACACACACACACACACACACACATGCCTGATTATCCCAGAAACACATCATCCCAACACTTCCTTACCTCCTTCTGCTCTGTGCTGCGACACCGATAAATGATGGCATGATTAGTGCACAAAAGCATGTTGATGTTGATTTAAACTCATTTAAACAAAGTACATTTAACTAAGTTAGTGAAATCATACCTAACTTAGTCAAATGTACCTTGTTTAAATGAGTTTAAACAAAGTACATTTTGAGATCATACGGGGTGCACGGTGGCAGAGTGGTTAGTGTTCTTGCCTCCCAGTAAGGAGATTGTGGGTTCAAGCCCTGGGCCAACCAACACACCATCAAACAAAATCTCTGGGTGGAGTCCTCCCTGTGTTACCGTGAGTTCTCTCCAGGTTCTCTGGCTTCCTCCCACCGTCCAAAGACATACATGTGTTGGTGAATTGGTGACTCTAAATTGACCCTAGTGTATGAATGCAAGAGTGAATGGTTGTCTGTTTGTGTTAACCCTGCGACAAGCTGGCCTCTGTCCAGGATGTACCCCACCTACGGCCCAAAGTTACTGGGATAGGCTCCAGTCACCCGCGACCCCTAATGGGAATAAGCATAATCATTCCTCAAAATGTGTAACTATTGTTGCTTCCCAACTTCAGAAAAACAGAAAATTAGATTTTGTTGCTGATGTTGGAGACTACCACACTTTTTCCACCGAGCTGCTCTCACCTGCCTCGCCTCATTTCTCCCACTCCTCTGGTTAGAAATCTGCGTCCAGTACCCGGACTGATATTTACACAGCAGTTCTGTCTGATTTATGTCAGATGTGCTACAGTGTAGTTTGTCCTCTAGACACTTTGTGAAACTAGCTGCATGCAAACAACTCAGGGAGACCGGGGATGAGTGTAACATGGGGAGAGCTGTAACGCCACCAGTTCCACCGAGCAAGGAGCAGATACAACTCTAATGGTTATATCAGTTTCAGTTCAGTATCTCACCTGGAGAGGCTGAAAACCAGACTTTACAGGACTTACCATAGATTAAAGAGTAGCCCCTTTGCTTATTTCAAACCATTTTAGTGATACAGCTAAACATCTGCAGACAGCGGTGGGCTGGGTTGTAATAAAGATTTTAAATGTGTTACAACCATCCCCTTACTAAAAGCATGTATAAAACTTGATTTTAATCATTGTACAGTACGGAAGAGGCTTAGGGCCATTGTAAAAAAAAAAAAAAAAATTTGAGGGTTAAGTTCTGAGATTAAAGCCAGAATTCTGAGATTAAAGTCAGAAGTATGGGTGCCTGTAAGGACTGACGTTGTGCAAGAAAAAGAGTACAAAACCCATACAATAAACTATATAAATGCATTATTATTGATGAGGTTGTGATGTTGTCTTTGTTTGTTTCAGAAAATACATTTTTTATACGTTCTAGAGCACTTTCTCTTGCGCTGTTGCCTCAGCGACAGTAATGGACAGGCCAGTCGCTGTGGCAACAATAAACAGAGCGCAAATTCTTAAGCAGCGAATTAAATGACTAAAAGGTGACTACTTCCCCAATAAGTGTTTAAGTGCATTCTTGTATGTTTCTGTGGGTAAAAATGTTAAATTTTTACATACAATACGTAATATTTCATAGCAGACGCCTTCCTTACAGGCTACCGTAGTTTCACTACAGGTGCCTGGAAGGATCAAACCTGAGTCATGTTCATTTGTGCAGCGCAGGCGGGAACCACATGTGCAGACATAGTGTAAGAATTCTGACTTTATTCTCAGAACTTAACCCTCAAAAATATTTTTTTTACAATGGCCCTAATCCTCTTCCGTAGTACATTGAGCCCAGGCAGTGGAAAAGAAAGACTGAGAGACCTGTGCTACTGATGTTTTGAGGTCACAGAGAAGGCCCAGTCAACTCGGGCTACTAACACTGATTTGTCAACATTTTAATTCTAATATACTCACAAACACATGCACACTAGCTTTCTTTTATTGCATGCATATAAATAGACTATAGGTATTTCAGACCTACATGTATTTCATTCTGGTGCATTGTAGTAAGTAGTTCATGAAAGATTAAGACTTAAGACTAAAAAGTTTGCTGTTAGACTCATTTACATTTACTTATTAACAGTGTGTGAGTTATGGTCAGGCACAGAGAGACACTGACACTGGTCTGGAGCGGTGTGGTCTCTGTTTTTGGTTTATTGAATATTTCTACATATAGCTTTGTGTATTACCATTAAACATATGTGGTGTTTTTCCATTATAAGGTCAGTGTACAGTTGGGTGCATTCACATAACAAACAGAGCTGCTACAAAGTTTTCAGACTCAAGGCTGCAGATGTGGATCCCTGTGGCCCTGCCGGAGGTTCAGGAAGACAAAGAAGATAATGCTATGCTGAGATCGTCATACACAATCATAAAAACGTAGGGCACTCCTCTCTTGCAGCGCGCTCTCACTCTCCACCCGTGTGTGATACTAAATAAACCTCCTGATTTGACTGCACTCCGTCCTCTTTGATGCTTACACCAGAAAATGAACAATTCTTTCAGGTTCCTTGCCTGACTGTTACATCTCCCCCCAGTGTGTCGTACAACTCACCTCTTGCAGGGTTTTGAATTTGTAGCCAACAAATCTCGGGCGTTTTGTATCAAAGTTTGAGAACCACAGATCAAAAATTCAGTGAGTTACAGGCGCTGAAGCAAAAAGTGATACAACTACACCCGGTCTCAGTGGAACATCTGGGGTTTCTTAAGTCCAGAGCTCTGGGGACATTACTCAGATAAGATTTAAATCTTGTTGGAAACAATTAGAAAGTACTCCAGTGCTCTGGAGTTTATTTTTAAACTCCTCCCAGCAAAGAGTCATGTTATATTAAATTTGTCGCTGTCCTTGGAGCAACCTGAATTTATTAAACATTTTTTTTTGCATAAATGGTGCCAAGGGATTTTGAAAATTTGCCTAAATTAAATCATAGTTATGAAGTCTATTGTTTAGGGAAATATAAAGTGTGGTTTCAGTATTATAGCTCAGATAGGATTACTACAGTGTCAGTGGATTAAAGCAGTGCGTGAGTGTAGTCTGTGCGCCTGGAAAACACAGCCACACAAACAAACTCGGTCTCATTGTAGGCTACTCAATGTTTTGCGGTATCAAGAAAACCGGGTGTCTTATGGCGTGCATAGTGCGACAGAATAAACAAGAAACATGTAAAGGTCTGCCCCACATCTGGCTCACACGTGTTTTCCGGAAAGCTACTGTAGATGACTCTTGTTCCTCTCTCAGTCTGCGCTCTGCTGTCGCTCTGTTCCCTGAAAGCAACGTGGATGAAAATGTACTTGACTTTATTTATTTTTTACTATTATTTTACATATTTAAGCTTCTCAGAATGTTTTGCGCATTAACAACATGTCAAAGTTTCTGGTGGATATCTCGCGCGTTAAACCAAAGAAAAAAAGAAAAAAAAAAAGAAGCCCCCTCCTTGCTGCGCGGAGGGGAGGGACTTAGATACCAGATGAGATTTGTTTCCAAACGCGCACCGATGGCGGTGTGAGGCGTTTGGCTGAGGAGAGAACAGCGCTGTGGATTTGTAGATGCTTTGTACTTTAATTTCCCCCATGTGGATCGCAGTGGAAGCATAAGAAACGAAACTATGGATTATTCAGTTGGTGTACTTTTACTTCTGGCGACGCTTTCCGTGTCGACAGGACAATTCCCAACAGCGCAGATGTAAGTACGCTTTGCTTACAAACAGCCTGCTGGTTTTGAGAAAGTCACTGAGTATGCTTTAAAGCTGCAGTCATATTCTTACTTCATGTTTTGTTAAAATGTGTTTTGCTTTTTTGCTTTGGCTGCTAATCCGAAATGTTTTTTACTTATTTAGGATACACATTTTTTTTAAGATACGCAGCCTACTTTTGCGTAGGTGCTTTTTAATTTACATTGTGCTACAGGTTTGCCTTGTGGATCGTTATATTTAGGCCACTGTCCATTTGTGGCTCGCTTGCAGCCGGGTGACATGTGGCTGGCTGTCAACTGAATTATGCCGCTTTGATAGAGTGGTCTTATTGTGGCTCAAAGGCTTTGCAAACGCTCCCATAAGCAGGGATCCGCGTTCAACTTAACTTTGAGTGTATGACTCTGTAGTTTATAAAGGTGTTTTTGTTATAATGTAGGGTTATAAATGCAGTATTTATCAGTGGATCAGGGCTTGACATTAACTTTTTTGCTCAATGGCCACTGTGGCAAGTCATTTTTAAAGGTTACTATCTAATTAAGGGTTTTAAAAGGCCAGAATTTAAGTTTATTTTATTATTTTATCATATTTTATAGCATATGATAAGCCTAATGACAGGTAGAGCTATGTGTAGACAAGGATTTATGAAATATGTGGAAAACAGATCTACCTAGGCAAAAAAAAAAAAATGAACTTTTTGCAAGTGGTCTTTTTTAAAACATGTTTTGTTTTGTTTTTTCCCTCAAATCATGGTCACTAAAACATAGCACAAGCAATTAAGGACCTCTAAATTTTAGATACATGCATAAAATCCAACCTGCCAAAGAGGCGAGTGGGAATCCAAAATGGAAATCTACCAGCATTATCCAGGCTGGATGAGTAAATTTTTTAGAGTTTAGACTTGCTCTGCCTTTCATTAGTCACATATTACTGCTAACTATTTTATATGAAACTACTTTTTATTCTGGTTGTCCTCATCTGTGATGCAGTGGCTGCTCAGTTCAGGTATCGCACGATCAGTTTGAATCTGACCCCCACATCTATATTTGCAGCGGTACATTAATAGATGCAGCAGATGTTGTTTCTGTGATCATGCACTAATTTATAAATTAAACCAATGCATAGGTGTTTATTCGTGTACAGCTTTTACTTCTCACCTCACATTTGATCAACAGGTTTAAGACTCTGCAGATGGTTATAACAAATGGTGCACTACATTTGGTCCCCTACAGTGATGGTAAGCCATGATGGCACTCAGCCTAATGGCCCAGTGCTATGATGTCAGACTAGCAGAGTAGCCTGCCCACTCCCTTTATTTTATGGGCACTAAGTGGATTGATCTGTGGGCTGTGTACATAATATTCACACAGACTGAACGTGCTGCTCTCACCGACACACTGTTCTAACTTCCTGATTGGGAAGGACAATCTTGCTGCCAAAACAAGCAAGTCTTTACATTATATAACATAAAATAAAAATCAGACAGTTTGCATTTCTAAATACTGGTGATAGCAGAACGTCTGATGCATAAATCCCTGAGCATCCAAGAAGGAAGGTTAAATGAGGCGAGATGGAATTCCTTCCATGTTGTTGGTTTCCACTGCAGTCAGTGGTGTGGTACTTTTATATTGATAGTGATAGTGAGTGACAAGCTTCATGTTGGCTCCTGAAGGTGTAAGTGACAGAGAAATACCAGAAGGGCAGGAATCAGGAGAGTGACCCAGCGTGCTTCACTACAGTTATGGGGTAAAGCAAGTTCCTAAAGAGTTTGGTTTTAGCATTAAAATAAGATATTGACTTTCTAATTACAGTTTTTCTTCTTCTCCCTTTCAACTTTCTGTCCCATAGCTAAAAATGTCTGGATCTATAGCTTGTCAACATGAGTATGCTTCAAAAACTGTTGTCCCCTCGCTGTCCCATCACGCCTATCTATTTTCTAACATCTTCCCTTTGCATCTTGTCCATCTTCTTTGTATATCTAATGCCTTCCTCTCTCTTTTCTTTGTTGCCTTAAGGCAGATGATTAACATCATCGAATCTGAAATGCAAAGTCTGATGTCATAGACCGTGCCATAGAGATCTTGGCTTCTGCCACTGCAGTGGGAGATGAGAGGGAATGAAAAGAAAAGCTAGAGACGGAAAGTAAAGAGGCAATGGAAAACACGGACTCTTTGGCCGTTGTCATGTGTCTGTTGTCTAACTGCAAGGATTACAGTGGTCTCTTATTTATTTACGTGGCAGCTAAAACAATAACTGGAGTAATAATGCAATATATGAATGTTTGTATTTAATGTTGCCTACATGGCCCATTTCCTCTTTGCAGAATATGGCACCATCCACTTTTCCATAGTCCTTTTAAAGTTAACTAGATTTAATGTTATCTCTCTCATGCTTATGTACTTTTTGGTATTCATTCATTCATTCATTCATTCATCTTCTTCTGCTTATTACCGTGGGTGACTTGAGGCTATCCCTGTAACTTTGGGCCTTAGGTGGGGTACACTCTGGACAGGAGCCAGTTAGTCTCAGGGCTGACACAGAGACAAACACACAGACAACCATTTCACCAATTCACCTAACACCTTTTTGGTATTCACTTATGCTAATTTGGTTAGCTTACAAATTTATTCTTTTGCCACATTGCACATTTTTGTATTCAGTCATAGTGGAACCCTTTACTCTGCTGGCCCTAACCACTTGCTCTCATTTGCTTTCTTTTACCATGGGCTATTTTTAGAAAGACCTCTGTCTTGAAGAAGAAGTGTTAAGTATCCCATTTGAGATTTAAGGCTATCCTTTTTCCTCAGCTCAGTGTCCATGTGCAACGCTACATAAGTTAACTTTTCTTCCCAGGAAAAAATACCCATATACAGTATAGCCTTCATCTGCTATGTTATTCACAATCCATTAAAAGAAAAATGCCTTAGAATTTTCCATTACACTGCTTCCTGAAAAAAATGAAGAAAAAAAAACACACACAGGGAATAGCTAACAGCCGTTTGGATGTGATCCTGTTTATAAAGCACATGAACAGCATGGGAGGTGTAGTTTATTGTTATTTTTATTATGTCTTTGCCGAAAAGAATTCAACAATAAAAGTCTAATAATAGGTTTTATGGGTAATTTAGTAATTTTATTTATTTTTTCCCGCTGATTGAATATTATTAGACTAGAATCCAATTTTATTTTACAAATGGTATTATTCTCTTCACACAATAAAGAGTTAAGTGTTTAAAATATCCCCAGGGAGACGCCACAGTCCCATCACAAGTGCTATATTTTACAGGAGATAAAAAAGTGGGTTTATGATGAACAAGGAGTGCTTCTCCTGAGCTCAGTAATGTAGTCCTATTGCTGCATAAAAGCTGATAAAGCCAGTGTTTAAACTGCATCGGACAGTACATGCGCAGCCATCAGGGAGACTCTGTACAGCAGCAGAGTAACAGTAGTCTGCTTGTGTAGGCGTCTAGACTAACATTAATTGGACATTTTGGCCAGGGGCTTCTTTAATCTCACATGCGCTCAGTCTGATGCCAGGATTGAGTGCATAACGATGAGGGTCAGAGATAAGAGAGAAACTCATTTTTAAAACATAAAGGCACTGGAAACATTTAATAAAAAGATGAGAGTAAATCCTGGTGTGTCTGTATAAGGCTGGTGTGTGTCTATGTGAGGCTGGTGTGTGTCTGTGTGAGGCTGGTGTGTGTCTATGTGAGAATGGTGTGTGTCTGTGTGAGGCTGGTGTGTGTCTGTGTGAGGATGGTATGTGTCTGTATGAGGCTGGTGTGTGTCTGTATGAGGCCGGTGTGTGTCTGTATGAGGCTGGTGTGTGTCTGTATGAGGCTGGTGTGCATCTGTGTGAGGTTGGTGTGTGTCTGTGTGAGGCTGGTGTGTGTCTGTATGAGGCTGGTGTGTGTCTGTATGAGGCCGGTGTGTGTCTGTATGAGGCTGGTGTGTGTCTGTATGAGGCTGGTGTGCATCTGTGTGAGGTTGGTGTGTGTCTGTGTGAGGCCGGTGTGTGTCTGTGTGAGGCCGGTGTGTGTCTGTGTGAGGCCAGTGTGTGTCTGTGTGAGGCTGGTGTGTGTCTGTATGAGGCTGGTGTGTGTCTGTATGAGGCCGGTGTGTGTCTGTATGAGGCTGGTGTGTGTCTGTATGAGGCTGGTGTGCATCTGTGTGAGGTTGGTGTGTGTCTGTGTGAGGCCGGTGTGTGTCTGTGTGAGGCCGGTGTGTGTCTGTGTGAGGCCGGTGTGTGTCTGTGTGAGGCTGGTGTGTGTCTGTATGAGGCTGGTGTGTGTCTGTGTGAGGCTGGTGTGCGTCTGTGTGAGGTTGGTGTGTGTCTGTGTGAGGCCGGTGTGTGTCTGTGTGAGGCCGGTGTGTGTCTGTGTGAGGATGGTATGTGCCTGTATGAGGCTGGTGTGTGTCTGTATGAGGCTGGTGTGTGTCTGTATGAGGCCGGTGTGTGTCTGTATGAGGATGGTGTGTGCCTGTGTGAGGCCGGTGTGTGTCTGTATGAGGTTGGTATGTGTCTGTGTGAGGCTGGTGTGTGCCTGTGTGAGGTTGGTGTGTGCCTGTGTGAGGTTGGTGTGTGCCTGTGTGAGGTTGGTGTGTGTCTGTGTGAGGCTGGTGTGTGCCTGTGTGAGGTTGGTGTGTGCCTGTGTGAGGCCGGTGTGTGTCTGTGTGAGGTTGGTGTGTGTCTGTGTGAGGCTGGTGTGTGTCTGTGTGAGGCTGGTGTGTGTCTGTGTGAGGTTGGTGTGTGTCTGTGTGAGGCCGGTGTGTGCCTGTGTGAGGCCGGTGTGTGTCTGTGTGATGTTGGTGTGTGCCTGTGTGAGGTTGGTGTGTGCCTGTGTGAGGTTGGTGTGTGCCTGTGTGAGGTTGGTGTGTGCCTGTGTGAGGTTGGTGTGTGTCTGTGTGAGGTTGGAGCTAAAGCTGTATTAGCGTCAGTAAACAGGAGACTACTTCAGGTTTACCTTCAGCTTTCTGTGCATTAAATTTTCTTCTCTGCTCCATTTTAACACATTTTAACCTCTGAACATATAACCACATGAGTTTAACTCATGTTTAATTCAGTCTAAACTAAAAATCAAACATTTAGATTCTCGAAGCGAGAGCCGTACTTTGCAAAACCGCAAACAGCTGTTGCTATTATACGCTACCTTTATTTTTAGAAAAAGTGGCCTCAACATTAGCTCGTCCTCTCTTGGAATACGGCTGTTTATCACAAGGACAAGTACGTGTTTTTTAAAAAACATTTTCCCTTTTATGTCTGTCCTTTGGCTTGTTGTTTTTGCCTGAGTGAGGGTTTCTCTCATCCAATCAGCTCGCAGCAGTGCCCGCCTCTAACCGTTCCAGACGCTTAACCGAACTGGACCCCATCAGGGAGGAGGGCCAAAAGTAGAACGGTTTGGAAAACTTTGGGACGTGGAAACACCCTCAAACCGCCCCATCCTGCCCCGTTCTGACCCATTCCAACCCAGTGGAAAAGCGGCTTTAATGTATGTATGGATGGGACCTGCTCAGTAGGTGTGACTGGTGACAGGCATGTGTAGGTTCAGTCGTGTGAACACGGCTAAAAACGACAACTGGCAGAGAGTCAGGATGGCAAAACTGTAATAGAATTGTGTTTAAACGTCTTTATTGCCATGTAATATGAGGTGGTTTTCACTAGAAGTTAAACAGAATCAAATTAGCCTTAAAATTGAATATACAAAATATTACAACTATTACAAAATATACGGTGTTAATTAAATAATGTGTATTAGCAGGGCTTGACATTAACACTTTTATCTTGGCTTGTGACACAAATACTCCCACTGCCACTTTGGCCGGTTGGATTTTATGCAAACCTAAGCCTATATCTTCAGAGGTTAGGCCTGAATTTATGTCGCTCTGCTCGAATGTACACGATTTATTATATAGTTATTCATCTTGATAAAAGAAAATTGGTAATTCAAAAAAATAGTACATGTTTTAAAAGATATGCCACCACATGCAAAGAGATACAGTTACTATTCTGCCTATAGGAAAACATGTTGCTTACTGTGTACTATAAAATGTGCACAAAATCTCCACTAATTAAATTGTGGCTAGTAACATTTGACACAGACTAGTCACGCTGGCTAGTGAGAAATATAAGTAAATGTCAAGCCCTGTGTAATATGCCAGTGTAAAACAGTTCAGGAGTGCATTTTGAAGTGGCAACAGTGCAATTTTGTGGAAAAAAAAAAAAAAAAAGTAGAGCTGAAGGGTCGTGGGTTTGTTAGTCTAATATCAGAGGGGAAGAAAACTTTCTTATCAAAACAACTCAAAGCAACTTCTTAGACACAGAGATGAGCTGATTTGACCCAGCTTTAAAGATTTGTCACTCGAAAAATGGAGAAGTAGCCTATCATTTACAAAAAAATAGCTCTGCCCAACCTGAGGACAATTTTTTTAACTTGTGGCAATACTTAAAAATTTGCCCAATTCTGCATAAAATAAAAAAAATGTAAAGTTTTAGAACATCAAATTAGAGTAAAAAAATATATTCGTAGTTGATTTTGAGGTGGCCCCAAACTCAAAAATCTTGAGGAATCCTGTTTCCTTGAGTTTTTGCAACATTTTTTTTTTTTTTTTACAGTGTGTGTTCTTTAGCACCATTAATTATTTTGACCTGATAATTAGTAGAACATTGATGCAAGATAAAAATAATATAGCAGAGGCAATTGAATGAATGCATGAATATAAGTAAAAACTCAAAGAACAAACGCGGAGTGGCGTTTCAGCGACAGGTGTGATGCTCCACAACAAGAACAAACACTTGCAGGTGTCACAGCCATTGTCTTTGATCTGATTTAACTCAGTCTGACACCTGTGTGGAGAGGTGAGACAATGGGGGCTGTTAGCTCTGTCAGGCTGTATATGCTGCTTACTCGGAGGGTGAGGGTGGGGACCAGGCAGACGCTGCGCCGGGGGGGCGAGAAATCAGTCGCAGCTTCCTCTCTGCAGAGTTCAAATGTGGTCATGAATACAAAAAGAGTCTGACCCTCGGCCTCTGTGTTTTCAATGAAGATTCTACAGCTCAGTTACACAGAGAATTTGATCTGCTAACATTCATTCATGCATTCATATTCTTCTGCTCTTTCAAGTTTGGGGATGCAGGAGGCTGGAGTCTGTCCTGGCGACTGTGAGCCATAGGTGGGGTTCACCCTGGACAATAGCTAGTTTAGTGGAGGCACACCATTCACTCTCACATGCATTAACCTCTTAAACCCGAACAGAGCCCGACGTGGCTCCGCCCCCTTGCGTCCGCTTGTTGGGACCATAGCGGGGAGATAACGGCTGACACACACATGTTTGACATCCTCATGTTCGGACAATTCGTGGCAACAAAACTATCTACTTCAATTTCTATTCAACAGTTGGATTCCGCCTGGATTTTTTTAAAATAAAACATGTATATCTTCCCATTACTTTGTTTATTTGGCACACATTTTGCTGCAGTAGACCAAGATATGTGAAATTTTCAATTTATGTTGTTATTTGCTTCACTACAGGAAGGAAAATAGCTTTTTTAGAGGCAAATATGTGTTTTTTTTCAGGCGGAAAATTGGAATAATCCATTTCAACCTCAATTTATGGTCAAACAATATAATTTTTTATTAATATTATTTCTCTTCCACAGTAATCCCCAAAGTCCACCAATTAATTTGCTACCAAGGTTAGCTATGTACACCTAGGAAATGCTAAGTAAAACCTTAATAAATGTAAATATAGAATTTTCAGGAAAAAGGCCTCAGAGCTTAACAGGTTAACTGTTATACATGTGTGTGGATGGTGGGAGAAAGCCAGATTACCCAGAATGCATGGGGAGGACATGCAGGTTCCACTTGGAGAGTCACATAAGTAGAGTCTGCAAAAAATGTGTGTGTCTTTCTATCGTACTAGCTCCCTTATACAGTATGAGTATCCAAAATGTAAGTTTCTGTTAAAGTCAGCACAGGAGGAATTTATTTCTTATTTTTCTTATTTATTTATTTAATAAAACCAACAACAACCTGCCTTGATAAAAATTTATCAAGGCAGGTTGTACCCGGATAAGTTTTACTGCCAAATTATTATATAGTACTACTGATAATAACAATGATAATAGTTAAAAAAATATGATGCATGGGATTTATATAGCGCCTTCCTAGATACTCAAAGCTTTACATTGCATTATTCATTCACTCATCAGTCACACTCAGTGGTGGCACACTACTTCTGTAGCCAGAGCTGCCCTGGGGCAGACTGACAGAGATGTGGCAGTCATTCTGCGCCTGCGGCCTCCCCGTCCACCACCAAACACAGTCACACTGACACATTTATAAATAAGTAATGTGAATATGGACTTATGGCTTGTACAGCACTTCGGTCAACTAAGGTTGTTTTAAATTTATAGAAATAAAGTTTCATTTGACTTCACACGAAGATGTGTTCCAGCAGCGTGTTTGCATTAACTCAGTGTTTGAGTTAATAAGCACACTCAGGAGACTCTACAGTAGGGCTGCACGATATGGAGAAAACATGCGATATTCGATAACTATGTTGAAAATTGCGATAACGATATTATTGCAATATTTGAAAGTAGAGCCTACTTTTTGAACATAGTAAGTTAAATTCACTACATTTTACAAAAATGTAAGTTCCTGTATTTACAAGTCAAAACAGCGACAAAATCAAAAATTAACACAGACTAAACCAGGAATAAAACAAGGCTAAGCTGTGACTAAATTAATTAAATTACCACTAAAACTGGACTTTTTAAACATTTTTATTTAGTCACAACACATGTTCTTTTAAGGCTCTGGTGGAAAATGATTCTTCAGTGTAAATCTCTGTCAGATGGAAGACCACAGCGTTATTGCGATATATTTAGATTCATGTGATACGAATATTGCGTTTGCTGATATTGCAATAACGATAATTTTGCAATATATTGTGCAGCCCTAATCTACAGGTCTGTTCCATGTACTCTGAAGGGAAATACAGTGAATAATTTCCTCAGCACGACTGAGCTGGAGCTAAGCCTCTCCAGGGCTTGATTTGAAAGTTATGCTTAAAACATGGCTCTAAGTTAGACTCTGCTACGTGTCGATAATGGGAATTTGCAAATCATTAAGACAAGATATTGCACATCCCCCCCTTTTAACACCTGTTACAAAAATGGGTATAACAATTTGTATTACAGAGAAATAAAAGGCACCAATATGGTCTAGTAATTTACTTTATCCATATTTATGATGCCGGAGACAGATTACTGTAACTTTCACCTGCTCACGCTGCATGTTTTCTCACCAGTGTGACCCGAAATGTCTGATAATGATCTCATCCGACATCCAGTCAGCTCTTCCACTGCTGTGATACACACAACATAAGTGCTTAATAGGGAAGAGAAATCCTGTTGTGGAGGCCTCACTTAAATGCAACTCTCCAGACCTGCTAAGAGGAAAATGGTACGAGAGGCAGAAACATCAATAACGTCTCACTATAGAGGATAATGAGGGTGCAAGACATTTACAAAGCCTGCAATTACGCTGTTATTGACCTCAATAAAAGAAACCACACTTGTCTCCATTGTGGGCTGTGCTGATCCATGACAGGAGGTGAAGGTGCAAAGAGGCAAAGAGGATGAACACTGAAAAATCCGTCTTTGTGCAGATGTAGGACAATAGCAAGCCCAGAAGATAAAGGTATAAAACAATACAACCATTTTCATCTTACAAACCTTTTCTTGACCTCTGACCAGAATAGGAATGTAAATGTTTTGGAAATAAAGTCAGAGGCCAGACTTTAGATGGTTTGGAGGCCTGGAGGAAGACAAAACAGGAGATATTTAGAGTACTTGAGATGTTGGTGTGAGAAAAGAGGATGCGGAGGATTAGGGTTCGATAGAGACAGATATGGCGATCCCTGAGAGGCAAAAGCCAAAAGAAAAAGACGACCAAAGACAAGGGCTGAAGTCTTAAAACAAAGTGCATTTACAGGAAGTTTGGGTAAATACAAGGAATGATTTAAAAACAGAGATGTAGAGTATATTTGATTTTTGGGAAAGGGAGGAAGTGATAAAAAAAAAGGAGAAGCGACTGCTCTCCAGTACTCTGTTGGTATGTGGTTGTTTATTCGTTGCCTGACTTCATAGTCAGAGCTCTTATTAGTTATCCCCCTGTGGCTCAATTACATCCAGCGCTTTCCTCAAACATCTCTGTCTTTTCTGTGCATCTTCGCTCTGCTCTCCATAGTGTCAAACCTTGTCTCTGTCTAAGAACAGATTAGAAGAACAAATTACTGCCATTAGAGGATTTAAAATTTGAAACTGTCTCCCAGGGCTGGACGTTGTGACAAGATTGTAGAAAATGTTCCATGTTGGGTTTCTCTATGTATTTGGTGGTGGATCTACAGAGCTGGGATATATTGTAATAAAATACATAATATACAGTATCATATGTTTCCAACATGACAGTGTGTAGAACGCATAGGCCTTGAGATGGCAAGAAGCTGTGTCCAACAATGTCAAACTGTTTCTGCAATGTCATTCATATCCTTTTGCAAATGAAATCATTTTGAAGAAGGCTTGAAAAATTTACTCTGTGTGCAAAGTTCACCTGTTCTGTATAGAGTATAGACCCTTCTCACACAGCGTCATCTGATCACGTGATTTCCACGGAGCCGCCATGTTGGATGGCAAAAGCTGGTTGTCACGGCCCAATTTGGATCAGTCCTGCTGTCTGTTAGCCTAACAAATTAAATTTGTTTTACTCATCAAAAATAGTTTAATGTGTCCTATATCTGTGATAGCATCTACCAGCTGTCTTTTGAAGTAAAAAAGTTAATGTTGCACTGTTTGACAAAGTTTATTCTTTAAAAAAGTCACATAAAAGATTGCGTTGTGGTTTTCCAAAGCAGATTGTGTGTTGAAAGCTGGTAAACCGTAATTTTGACATCATATGGGTCTTAAGCATCGACAAGTGAACATTTCTCTAAATATCGCTGTCTGACCTGAACACTTAACGTTAAGTATTGAACCGGTGTAGAAAGTGGTAAATATGAACTCAATTTCTATGCATGATCACTAATCGCTAGCCAGCTACACCGGCTTTTTGCCATCCAAAATGGCAGCGCCATCAAACCAAGTCACGTGACTGAGAACGGTCTATGGGAAGTTCTAA
The DNA here is from genome assembly GCA_020698575.1 of Bostrychus sinensis. Taxonomy (NCBI): domain Eukaryota; kingdom Metazoa; phylum Chordata; class Actinopteri; order Gobiiformes; family Eleotridae; genus Bostrychus; species Bostrychus sinensis. The sequence goes on from CM036239.1 coordinate 5,838,257, forward strand.
ACTTTTTTTTTTTTTTTTTTAAACACAGCAGAAAGAGAAAAATGTTAAAAACAAAGAGAGTCCTACTTTTTAAACGTTTTCAATCTATCTGGGAGCATCCTCTAAAAGTTGGTTAACACTTATTTTTTTGGTAACCAGGAATTGGCTGATTGTTGCCCTTTAATGTTGATTTTTTTTGGTCAGGCACATATCCATGTTACTGAAGGACCCCACCTTCCCCAACCATCTTGTCTCAGTTTGGGCTCTTACTCTGCAGTTCATAGGAAACATCCAAAATTGCTTTACTGAAACGCTCAAAATGGCAATAAAAAGATTTTGCTAATTTTTCTAGAACAGAACCTCGTAGAAAAAAATTTAAAAAGCATTTTGTAGCTCTCCCCAAGCGCTACTCACAAAATTAAGAAAATCAGCCCTACATATTGGTCCCAAAAAATCGGCAGTGTTTATCGGCCATCAGCTGTTCTAAATTTAAAAAAATCGGCATCAGCACCTGTCGCCTAAGCGCTGGGGAGGGAGGTGGACAGATCAGAGTATGATGGCTTATCAGTGCGGCTGTTAGCAACACAGAGCTAGCAGATACACAAAACCAGTCCTTTGCAGTGACAGTGGTTTAAACTCTTAAATTATCACTGCCTGACACAATCAAGTTGTGGAGCGTACTTGGATTTACTCTGGGCTGACACCAAGACGGGTCCAGAGCTGGGACAGTAGTAGTGGTAAATTAGTACTGGGCAACAATTGACATTTTTATTGCGATTAATTACATGATTTTTTTTATTTTAGATTAATCACAGTCTTGCTATAAAATTTAATCAATAATGTATTCGGGCTCTTCCAGCTCCTGAATGGCTCTTTATTTGGTAGCTTTTACACTTCAGCCAGCGTGTGCAGTTTTGACTTTAGTATATGTAGCACCATTGCAAACATGCTTGACACCCAAATAATAATAATTTTTTTTTTTAATCATTATTTTGCAGACAAAGAGCACTACAGCAGATACAGCTAGGCTTATATTTTCACTTTTTTTTTTTTTTTTTTTTTTTACCTTTGGTGCAGGACTTTTTTTATTTATTTATTCCAAAGTCTCCCCTCCTGCCTCTCCTGCTGCTGCTGCTCACTGCTCACTTTTCTCTCCCTTATATGACTATCAAAAAAGTTATGGGAAGTAAATAACTAGTTTTTGGTCATTTTTCAAGTAAAACATCGTTGATATGATCTGAAAACACCGTGTGTTGCCGCCTGTAGCATTAATTAGCTGAGCGTATATTTACCAGGCTATTTTTAACATCATTAATGTTGCGATATTTTGGTAGTTTTTATCTCAGTGAGTGCTGGGCCGATCTATATGAAACAAACACTGTTAGGAAGCTAAAAGTCTGCTCTGTCAGGACCATCGGGTCTTTGTACTCTTGCTCTGTCCTGTGTGCCCCGCCCCTGCCTGGTGTCACAGAGAGAGAGACAAACAAACACATGGCAGCTGACGGGACCCAGCTCTGTGAGCTGGCT